>JACCPG010000052.1:0-39461 GCA_016069955.1 Drepana arcuata
AATCCGCAATGAAGAGATTCGCAAATCAACTGGCGTGAATGAGGGCGTGATTGTAAAGATGAAGAAAGGCATGTTACGTTGGTTTGGACACATAGAAAGGATGAGTGAAGAAAGATTGACGAAACGGATATACAAAGCAAAAGTGTGTGCAAGAAGAGGCAGAGGAAGGCCACGTTCCAACTACCTGGATCAAATGGATCGGACTCTCAAGGACGGGAACGTTAAGAGTACTCGAAACCGACGAGCATGTATGAAGAGACTGATGAATGTGGACGAAGCGAAAGAGGTATGTAAGTCTAGAGAGAACTGGCGCTCTATACTCTCTGCCTACCCCGTTAGGGACTTGGCGTGATGATATGTATGTATGTACTTCTGCTTTCAGTTGAGACTTCTTTAGTGACACAACCTTATGAACCTATTTTGTAAGCACAGGAGTTTTATAAGGCTTTATTTTATATCAAGAGTGATTTTGTTGAATTCAAACTCTCAACAATACATATACGATTGCACATAGTTACCTATATAGTGCCTATAAAAAGCCGTGGTGGCCGAGTGGTTCGAGCAGTTGCCTGCGACGCATAGGTCGCAAGTTCGAATCCCGACTGTACCAATGAGTTTTTTCTGAACTTAAGTACAGTGATTAGTCACACCACGAGCTTTACGGTGAAGGAAAACATCGAAAGGAAGCCTGCATACGTCTGAGAAGAAATTCAAAGGCGTATGTATAGTCGTGCTTGAGTAACGGCGATGGACTCGCCATCTGTCACGTTGGCACCTAATATCCCTCTGGCGGAAAGTGGGTGTGTGGGTATTACCTATACACCTCTGCCTGCCCCTTCGGGGACCCTTGTGGGAAGGCGTGAGGATATATTATTATTATTATTACCTATATAGTGCTTCTTTTAGTTCAGGGTATAAGCTACTTGAATAACCTAACCAACTTGGGAGTTTGAGTGGAGCTTACAACGCAATTTGCAAGATCAAACTCCAATTGTACCAACGAGTTTTTCTGAACTTAAATAGGTTGTATGATTAATCACCACGAGCTTTACGGTGAAGGATAACATCGAGAGGAAACTTGATTTTGAGTAGACATTCAAAGATTTATAGGTGTGTAGGTATCTATAGTCGTGGTTGAAAAGCAGTGTTAGACTCGAGTACCACATGGAAACATTGTCAGGAAACTTGATTTAGATAAGACATTCAAAGATTCATAGGTGTGTATCTATAGTCGTGGTTGAAAAGCAGCGTTGGACTCGAGTACCACATGGAAACATTGTCAGGAAACTTGATTTTGAGAAGACATTCATAGGTATGTATAGTCGTGCTTGAAAAGCAGTAGTGGACTCGCAAAGGTAACACGAGGTACCACAGGGTTCAAATGACGTATTAGGAATGCATGCCAAAAATCGCTTAAGTGTCTGATGTACTTTCAAAACTAGCGGGCTACAAGGGAATCTACAATTTATGTAAAGCGGCCCGCCCAAGCGCAAACATACCACACTCAGTAATACCCAGTAACTCAGCGCTAAGTAGATTAAGTATGTAGTTTCCTACTTCGGTTATTAGTTATGAATACAACTGCCAACGGAGGTTGTTGCAGTCTTACAGTTATAAGCGGCATTCTCAAAGTTCCAAGTGATAATGTTTTAAGCTCTTATGTCGTAAGTACTCTTGAATTCCCTGAAGCGATGAGTGGTTGAGGATTATGTCTCAATGTTTAAAGGTTTGCGAGCGCAATGAATGATTGTATTTCATTATGATGAATCAATGATTATATTTTATTTGGATTATATTTCACGCAAAATTGTGTCGATACTCATTTTGCCGTAAATAATTATGTGCCAACGTGACAGGTAGCCAGGCTATCAGCAATTTATTATTTAATACGTGTGTGTGTGTGAGTGATGTGTCCTTTACGTTGAATTAAAGATTTGTCTCCATACCTCAAGCATGACATTCTTCAATGTTCAATTTAATCACTGCAAAACCGGCGGTGTGACAATCGTAAGCTCATTAAACACGTGTTTACACCCCAATGACATTTGTAGGTGGAATCCTAACTTTTCAGGTTATAACTGAAACCGTACAGTCACCATGGGTTACGACAACTGTAGCTATAGCACGAATATCTAAAGTAATATTATAAAGGGAAGGATTTCATCGTTTATTTGTATATTTATATGATAACAGCTGTTCCGCCCAGCTAAAATAAAAAAGCTAAAAAAATCCACGATCGCAGCGCCATCTATCCAGAATCCAGGGTCCAATTGTGGATCTAAACCATTCTCGAATCCACCTGAAGACACACAGAAAACTTTATTCAGATCGGTCCAGCCGTTTAGGAGAACTTCAGTGACATACGCACAGAAGAAAGATATATATAAAGATACATAAACTATAATAAAGATACAGAACACATAAACTCCACGACCAATTAAAAAAAATCCCCATAAGGAAGCTACATCTTAATCTTCATCAACATGAAGGATGTTGGTTTGTTAATTGAAAAAAAAGATAAATGAAATAAAATTCTACGCGAACGAAACCGTGAGGCACAGCTAGTTAACAATATATAACTTATATCAAACGTTAAGCATTCGAATACCATCCCGAATGTGTACGTGCATGGCCCCGATAACAGGGACAGGGCCTAAGCAAATAGAGGTACCTACCAGAGCACATCTGCCTGCACATATTATCAAGCCCCCTCGTCGAATGAGTTCCTGTTTGGTATTTTTTTCACGATAAATTGTACAAGAATAGCGGGATGCAACTTATAGACATAATAGACGCGCCAACATTGAAGGAGGAAAGTTTTTTTTATATCATGACCTTGAGCGAAAATCTTTAGTACGTAATATTCGAAAAAAAATATCCCAGCTTAAAAAAGATAAGACAATGGGAGCCCAGTGATACAACTGGTTGACAGAAAAATATCATAGAATATATATCTAGACACGCCTTCCTTCAAGGGTCTCCTAATGGGTAGGCAAAGCTGTTATAACATCCTCTTTTCGTCGCAAATATTTCGGTGCAATGTGACACTATCGAAGTCTCTCTAGAACACCGGTACATAGCCATTTTGACAATTTAATGCTCAAACGTATGTACGTTTCCGCTCTATGGTCGTGGTGATGGGTTAAAAATTTAAAAGACACTTATTGGTACAGACCACGACAATCTTCACTTTGCAGTTCACTTACCCAATCGGCCACTACGGCCCAATTCTGGTCAACAGTTTTCCAGTGAAATTGAGCCTGTTTTACTGGAATCAGGTATCAAATCATAACCATATTTGTGTAATTTTTGGACAATCATACACGAGAATAAAGAAAAAGTATAAGGAGGCAAAGTATAAGGTGTAAAAGTATAAGCGTATAAGGAGGTCGAAGAGATTGTGCTGGACAGGCGAGAGGCGAGGAAGGAGTTGCATCAGAGACGCCGACAAGAGCCCAGCTCTTAAATTTATGATTAGTTAATGCAAATTTCACAGATCATACGATGAGCCAGAACTGAAGTTGAAATCGTTTTCCAAGACCCAAAAACAATTATTGTTATTGTCGTCAATCAATATGTATTCTTTGCTCTTCTGTCGTCACGAAGTTTACAGCGAGGAGTAGCAGCATACCTACTCAACAGTTTAGCAAATTCAAGATTATCCGTATTGTCGAAATGATTGTCGAACACAGCCCGAAGTTAGCGGGAAATCCGAGACAAGATGGCCGCCGCAATGGAATAATGCTTACATACAATTTTCATAAAAATTATCTGGGTTGGTTGAGATGTCATGGCTATAGCTTAAGATCATTCTTGTTAATTTATCATACCTACAGTAAATTGCCACAATTAAGCTTAATTGCATATGGTTTTATAATTATATAAAGATTTTTACGTACATAGGTGCTAATTATATACCTACATAAGCTATTGTAATCTTTGTCAAGTATAAGATTTGACGAAAGTTTGACTAATGAATGTTGCTTCATTAGTCAAACTTTCTGTTACTGTCCGTAGCTGTTTCTTGTCGTATGAGGTACAAACAGACTACCTACTAATTTCCACTTATATAATTATGACAACTGCCAATATATAAGAAAATTACAGGATTCATCATTCACCATAAGTGGCGCCATCTAGTGCCCAGCAGTGCACGGGTTGCATAAATAACATAAGGACGTTCGAACACGAAAGTATAACAAATACGTGGATATAAGGCCCTGTATTTTATAGCAATCACATTGTCGTGTGTGCGATTAAAACGACAAAGCTCATGGCCGCATAACGAGTCGAAAAAAGTTTGGCACACATTCGCGCGGACTCTTGTCCACGATTCTATTTGCGGAAGCAATTTCGCGAAATGCCACAATTTATTTAAAAATTACGCCCTTGTTTGTGTGGACAAATATTGACGTGTTTGGTTTATGATAATGGCAACACTGAGCGGCAGGTACCCAGCTCACAGCCTAGCGACAATATTATTTACCCGCACACATATTATTTAATATTTACAGTCGCAATGTAAAGTTTACAATATTATAATATTTGTTAAGTATGCTCCTCTTTTGAAAGCTAGTATTTACTCCTTCACATGTGGTCTTTAATCATAGGTAAATTTGAATACTAAATAAAAAAACACGGGGTTTTATGTCAGCGGGGTCGGCGGGGTACTGAGTACTGACACCAATTAAAGGCCATTACATTTTTTAACATTTACCAACCCACTTCGGCTAAGGTCAGCTTCTTAAAATCCAGTTGGTTTAATTTTTATTTAATTTCCGAACTGCCATATTAATGTGTAGAGCCTTAAGAAGGAGCATTTGAAATGCTAAACGAAATGAACAGAACAAGCGTGAGCTTCGCCCTGATCATCTTAATCAATTTACAAGTGTTGACTTGTTACGGGGCGGCAGCGCGCCAAACAAACTCCTCGATCGAACGTAAAGTCTAACCACAAACAATATCATCTTTATTTGTACTTAAACAACAAATTTGTAGCTAGCTTTAAATGCAAGCCTAACACGCGGGCATACACTCGACGTGTGTACACAGACAATAATGTAGAGACTACTCCGATCTTAAGCAACAAAATGAATCTCCGCTTGCGACTGATACGGCCCAATTCAAACAGTCACCGCCATTTTGTTTTGACAACCGGCTATTTCGGTGCGGGCGTGCCGCGCCAAAACCAACCCTGTAATGATTGTGTTAGAGGTGAATTAGAACAAAGGCCCGATCGAGTAGAAACATCGGAAATTAAGGGAGGAGCAGACACGACTCTATTTGCCGTCTAACGTGGTCCCGGGACGAAGTTACAAATATTTGACGTGTCAATTCTGTGAATGTTGACCGAGAATTGCGGTTAATATTCGCGACCCGACTGTCCCGTAGGTCTGGAGCGTCCACGGCCACCCTTTAATTAAATGACTGAAATAGTCCAATTGTTAATTATATCAAGTTGAGACTGAACTAAAACGAGTCGTATAAATGATTAATGTCCTCAGTCGACAGACTTTACGTTGTTCTATTGATTCACGAAAGTAATTATCTATACCTACGTAAATATATAAAATATCTTTAATTTTACACTAGCCGTACCCGCGGTTCCACCCGCGTACAAATTTTACTCGTCTTTTTTAAGCGAATGTGTATGCATGAACAGTCAAAGGAACCATGTTCCAACTACCTAGATCAAATCGATCGGAGACTCAAGGAAGGGAACGTCAAGAGTATTCGAAGCCGAGCAAGTATGAAGAGACTGATGAATGTGGTCGAAGCGAAAGAGGTATGTAAGCCTAGAGAGAACTGGCGCTATTTTCTTTCTGCCTTCCCCTGTAGGGACCCGGCGTAATGATATATATGTATTTAATGTAGCTTATGTTGCTCGGTAAATATATGGGTGGTTCTAATAAACCTCATTGGTTCTAAAGGTGAATGTATAATAAGTAGTTTTTAGTTAAATCGTGACAAAACAAATACATTTTTTCCTCTTTATAATATTAGTATAGATATGTCCCTCGTATATTCCAAGGGACCTCGAATGGTAGGCAGAGGTTTAACGTATTTTCACTGGAGATAATTTTAAGGCTAGTGACGGAATTTTACATCATTCAATCGGTGACCTTTGAACCTGTTAAAGGGGGAGCGGTCGGGGATTTTACTAATTGATATTAATATGTAGTGTAATAGATAGTGACCTTCGTCTGTGCATAGATATAAGAGGGATTGATATATTGTAAAGTACCCGTGCCCATCTTCACTCGATCTCACAGTGATCTGGAAGACGCAAGACACAATGTGCTTACCGCCGACTAACATTCCGGATAGCCCACTCACACCACAACCGCTTCATAGAAGGTGCCTCTGATGTATCCATTTCTCAGAGGTAACAAGCAAGCCCAACATTTTATTTGTCAATGATTAAAGGGGAAATTCAGTTGTTATCGTTTCGTGATGAAACGCCAAACAAACGCGAATCGATTGCGAAGACAAAACATTGTTACAGCTTGTTAGCTCCATATTGCTCGTTACCGCCGCGGCTATTTATTTTTGAGTGGCAACACTGCACAGTGTATAAACAAAAAAACACTCGGCCGCCTGTTTTCATAGACAACAATGCGTAGCACCGCGGGTAGTGTTAAGAACAAGTGAAGTAGGCACTCACTTCTCGCGACACAGTATCGGAGTAGGGGCACTCGGTATTTTCATTGTGTGCTTTTAATTTTGAGTGCGCGAACTAGCTGGCTCTCCAGGGACGTATGTTTGCGAGGGTAATATTTGCTTCCGCTGTATAATTCAGCCGGCCGCCATATTTGCCAAAGAGCAATCATTTTAATATCGTCAGGCATCACATTAGGGCGAAGTGGGATACCTACTCTCTTTGCCACATGGATTAATTTTTCAAATTTAATTATGCTCTTTGCAACATTTTGTGGGTTTGTTGAGTTTCCCTTATGATAATTACCCATAGATACAAGGTTTCTATAGCTATTTAGAGAACCCAACGAGGTGTAAAGTTCAAATACAAGCTGTCAGAATGACATTTCGGGTTCCTTAGATATATAAAAACCATAAAGAATGGTATAAATATACAGGTTCCATTTGACAGCCAATTGGCTGTCAAATGGAACCTGTACTATGTCCAAACTTTGGACATTGTATCTGAAGCTTTGCGATGTTCATTTGCTAATGTGACCTGTAGCGCGGACATAAATTAATAAAATAATTTGTTATTAATTACTTAGGAAATTGCCAGTGATTTACCTAAAAGATCGCATTGTTTCATATAAAGATAATTGTAGGAGAGAAATAAATAAGAAAACTAAACGTATGACGACTTTATTCACAGTTTTATATCAAACAAGTAACCACAAATCACCATGATTCTCTAACGTTCGACATTGATGGGTACCAAATATTTGGTAGGTACCGTGGATCGAGATTCGAGAGGCCCAGATGCAGGAAATGGCTGCCAATGGAAAACTCAGAGAAGCCATAAAATACTACACCGCAATGTCTGACTGAACGTAAAAGTATTCAACCAATGTGCCCTGCCAATACTCGCGTACCTATGTTGCTGAACGGGACCGCAGTAAGAAGGGCGATGTCAGCAGTGCCTAAGGAGAGGGCGCAAAACTTGGAGGCAAGGACTAGGACGTGGAGCTTCGTTTGAGTGCAAAAAAATTTGTTCCTTAAATACGATTGCAGCACCAGCTACCGTCCAATTATGAATCTTCACCAATCTTGCGTCCACTTGCACACACACAAAATTCATAAAAATCGGCTCAGCCGTTTATGAGGAATTAAGTCTTACAAGAAACACAAGGTAGTTTTTGGTAGGTTTCCAAGGTAATAGGGTACCTATGAAACTCACCTCACTTTCACAATCTGATGTGTGATGTAAAAAATGTTACTGTAATTGCCTGTATATTAGGTAGGTACTTACTTGCGTTAAAAAATGCATAGAATAAAAAAATTTAACAAACAATATTAAATAGGTGTATACCTATAAATATTAAATATATATAGTATTAATATAATTATATATCTTAATATATTATTCATTTAATAGTTATAACTATTGTTTATTTTAATTACTCACTTTGTTGGGCAATTATCGTAATAATTCAGAGATAAGGCACATGAAACACCTACTTACGCCATCTATCGATCGAAGTCCGTACTAAGCTTCTTCTGAGCAAACTATGTGAGACTAATACCATATTACATACGGAACAACAGATAGCGCTGGTAAGCTTATAAGAACTGATAGCAGCGAAAATTACTTGCAGCACCAAGATTTAAATTCGAATACAGGAAAATTTATTAGCAGTGATAATTACGATACGATATATGCGTGCTAGTATGTATCTATTTCATATATATATATATATATATATATATATATATATTATCACGTCCCTCACAGGGTAAGAAATAGAAAAACTTTTGCGTTTTCTTTAAGTTATATTTATTAAAATATGACACAAGAGTTAACATACTATTACGCCTCTCCATCGGGCTGACGACCGACGAAAGGAAAATTCATACAAACCTGTCAAATGGTGCATTTAAAACTGGCATTCAATTATTTTGATAATATCGCAAATATTTATGACACATCAACTTAAAACTTAAATCTCTACTTGTAACATTCTGACACCTAAAAATATATGTAAAACATTTTTCTTCCCATCATACCCAGACTCAAAAACTAAGAATAATAAAAAAAATGTATCCTAAATGCTTAAAACATAATTTTGTAAAACCTTATTACGACATAAATTGCATAATAATTTAATCTCTTGATTTGTATTCTGCGTGAGGCAACACAATAGAGACCTGCTTGATAACATGCCACAGTTAGTAATTAGTACATATAAGAGAGGCATTTCCGAGCTATAAATTAATATAATCATAATTATTCTTCTTAAGAGTCAATAATTTTAAATACTCCGATATTTACTTAAAATATCAACATAATAGAGGTACTCCTTTACCTTACTAGCTATTGTTTTCTTGGAAAACCATAATTATTAATTTCGTACATCTATTGCATGTAAAAAACTAAACTACCTTTTTCCTAAAACTATGAGTCTTTCTGTATAAAGTTTCTTGTCATGATTTATAATTTGGGGGATTATTCCACCATAAGTGGGAAGTCTTCTATATCTTCACACATTGAATTAAAGCCCGCTGCCCAAGCCTCAGCTTCTTTTTCCTGTAAAGTTTAATTCATATTAAGTAGATGAACTCGCCATCTGTCACATTGGCACCTAAATCTGCCTACCCCTTTGGGGCCTTTTGCTGATGTTGACCGTGCCTTTGCAGCAGAGTTATTTGATTAGTCAACTGCAAAATGAAGATTGCAGGTACCAACACAGCCTGTTTAAATAAGTTTTTTCTGAACTTTTGTACAGTGATTAATCTATTATATTCTCACGCCTTCCCACAAGGGTGCCCGAAGGGGTAGGCAAGTGGGAAATAGGTAGGTAGAGATATATGTTAGGTGCCAATTACAGGTTTATTAATATACATATAATCATAGTATGTATCACCTCACCATGTAGGTAAGGGAACGTAACCATACTACGTGAACCGTTTAGGGGGGGGGCGGGGAGCGGAGTCTTTAAAATACTACGGTCAGTCACAGGAACCGGGGGTGGCTCAGGTTTTTGTCCTCACAAATCAAATTATCGCTTTTTAAGCTCACAGTTGGTGGCGCTCACGCACATATGCCGAGACGTCAGCTGATTGATATAATTCACTAGTATTTTAAGTATGCATGCAGTCTCATGCAATAAAGACGAGGGCGGTCTTGGCATATACTAAAATTTACGAGTGGTCACCGAGGGGAGGGAGGGGTCGAAAAAACATCACAATTGGACCCGATAGGTGGCGCTGCGATCGTGTTTCAGGAAATTCTATTTTTTCACCCGGGTGAAGCTGGGCGGGACAGCTAGTTACTAATATGACAAATCAACCTTTGTACAACATACCTCTTTCTTCGACATTAATTTCTTTGTGTTCTTCCTCTTCCTTATCTTCTTCTCCTTGATATCAGGAAATTGGAAGGAAAGGTCTGCCAGGTTATCTTCATCACTGGATGGTTCCTGTTCTGCATTGTCACTGTCACTGTCTGACACTGACCTCTTTCTGAAGGTCACTTTTTTGGATTTGCCATAACTTTTTCTGATGGGCTGGAAAAAAGCAAGATAAGATATAAAGAACAATATACAAACATACAGGTAGAAGAAGTGTAGATTTAACAATATTCTTCTTCTTCCATGCCTTAATCCCTTTATTTGGGGTCGGCACTCTTTGTTTTAAGATGCCAGGACAGGACAATCTTCTTGTGATATCTACACTAATAAATAAAATTGAAGTCTGTTGTACTTAATACAAAAATAGCCATTTTATGCCAAGGAGTTGCTTGAGGACAGTTGACCTAAAGAAAATTATGGGGCATTGATTGGTGCAGAGAATAAGCAGTTTAAAAATATATGTATATTAAAAAAAGTACAATAAGAGAGTCTGCATGCATCTAAATTATTCTCATTTAAATATTCTCACTGTGGCCACGGGCAAAATAAGGTTGAGAAAGTATGATTGCAATGGTTAAATACTTACTTTTAAATGATGAACAACTTCTACATCTTCAAACAAGTGTACAGATTGTGAATCATCATTGTCCACATCCTCATGCCATGATGGGTCGGCATTATCTACATTTGTAGTTTCATGATTGGTGTCCTTGTCAGGGAATACTGGTGCATCAGTGGCAGATTTTATTTCTTCATAGACCTTATTAACTGCCTCACTGTTAGGCATTTTACCTTTACCAGGCACAGCAGCTCGCATTGGTTTGCTGATTGCATTTATCTCTTGCAGGACAGCTCGGGATCTGGGCCTGAGAGCTCTCACTTGCGGAGCAACTTTGACTGGAGACATATTTTCCTGGTCACCGTTGTTGTCACTATCATCAAAGCCAAAGTATGTAACATTTTCTTTCAGTTTAGTCCTTTTTTCAACTGACTTGTTAGCATTTTCTTTTGATGTGTTTTCTGAACTTGTGTTAGGTGTTTTACTTTTATTCTTTTTCACTTTTTTAGGTGTCCTGTCACTGACATTAGCAATGGTATCAGGCAAGTTTTCAAACAATGAATTCTCTTTAGCAGGTGTTACAGATCTCCCTCTTTTCTTCTTACTTGCACTTTTATCAACAACTTCTTTTATAAATGAGATTATACTGGTTTGCTTAAGATTCTTTGTATTGTCAACTATGTCAAGTAGAGATTCATTTGTGTCTGGGACCATGTTAGTGTAAACATGTTTTTTTTTGTTACTATCATATATGTTAATGAATGAACTTTCAACTGCTGGCGTCATGTTAGGTTTCACATAAGTGTTGGCATGCCATTTTATGGGCAAGCTACCAAATTCTACTCTCCAAGGGCTAGCTTGGGGATGTCGGATTGACACATTCATGCTACTGCTAGCAACGGGCTGAACATCAAAGAAGCTAAAATCTTCTTGCAGGTTAAGAGGGTCATTTGTGTGGATGGACTTCTCTTGAGGAGTTATTGGTCGAGGTGTACTTACAGGGGAATAATTTATAGCATCATGATTGTGACTTATTGATTCAAAATCAGCTGCAATATCTTCGACTTGTATAGATTTATGATAATTTGAGTTGACTGCATTGTGATTTGTAATTTGAACATGTCGACTAAGATTTTCTGGTACTTGTTTATTGAACTTTTCTGGAATATGAGGGTTTCCATGTACCGGTATTGTTTCCTTAATAATCGTAGCACTATTGGCAGCTATTTGCTTATCAGATATGGCTAATGGCTCTCTTTCATTTGGCAATGTCTTCTTAGCTACTGCATTCTTCAAAGCAGTCAGTGCTTTGTTAACATTTTGATCATAATTACTTTTGAAAATAACATTTTTAGGTTTTTCTGGCTTTTTCCTAATAACTCTTTTTCGCTTCTTCTTTTGTGGTGGAGGTTCTGCATCAGGATCAAAAGTGAACTCATAAACATCAAGGTTCTTGTTTTCGTTTCTTGGAGATGTTTTCTTTTCTTCAAGAACTCTGAAGGACAAGTTTCTGTCAATCATCCTTTTACCTTGTAATTTTGTTAATGCAACTCTTGGATATTCCTCAGGTGATACAACTTTTTTAGTTTTCAATGTGCTCTTTTTCGATGGTAGTTTATAACTGTCATCTACATTTTTTTTATTTGCAACTTTCCTTGTATGTCTTTTACCAGTTGTTTCCTCTAATGATAGGTCTACGCTTGTATCATATCCACTAGTTTTGATGGCAGCTGATTTAACCACATTAACCTTTTTGGCTTGAAGCCTTTTGCTTTTTTTGGGATTGTTATTTGTATCTGGGCTCCTGTGTTCAATAGACTTTTCAACAATATTCTCAACTGATTTCTTATTGGACAACTTAGCAGTTTCATGTTTTTTCCGTACAATTTTATTCTCTTTAGCCTTAGAGACAGGTGCATTTTGTATTTTAGGTGTACTGGCATGACATGGTTGCACTGGAACATACCTATTAGGACTTACTAAATGATCTTCAAAACGTGAGGGCAGCCTGCCAATTCTCCTTGGTCTGTTAGCAACCAAACTGCTATCAAGCTTCGAAGGTGTTTTAAAAGACGTTTTAGCATCTTTCTGTTCCCTAGAGAGCACTTCAATTGGACTCACTTTAGGACTTACCACTTCGTCTTTGCTGTTAGAAAGTCCTATCAAAACTTTGTTTTCCACGAAACGAGAGGGGAGACGTCGTTCCCGACGAGGCCGTACCCCTTCAAGATCGGGAAAGATATTTGTTGTTAGTGTTTGCTTGACTTTCACAAGGATTTCGTCCGACGCATTGTCATCTGATGCTGAATTAGTTTTGTCTGCTAAAGCTTTTCGAGTTGGTTTTAAAACTCTGCCAGCCCTAACACACTTCTTAACACCATTTTCATTGTTTTCTTTGGATGCTTTTACCGTTCTCCCTCTTGTTTTCGGAGGGACGACCATGACGCTCGTTCTTCATTCAGACAACGCAACGAAAAATAACCGCGGATTATGCGAGATACGGAACGCCTTCACCCGTTTAAGATCCTTATTCACTGGATGATTGTTAATACAAATTCATACAGTAAAACAATTGACAAAGATGCACATCTTAGTTTTCCACTGTTTTCGCTCGCTTTTCTGACAAATGACAGCTAAGCTATGAAAACTAATCCAACGAAGTGACAATAAATAAATACATTTATAACGTAATTAATTTTGTTCTAAGCGAGCACAAACCAGAATTTGTACTGCCTATACTTATTGCTACATCTAGTGCTAATTTACTAAGTAGGAAATACATAAGTAGAATGTCATTTCTGTAAATAATACTGATCCATGAAAATTTACATGCATTACTTTTTCATCAGATCTCGTTACCTTATGTAATAATTAAATTGTAATTTTAACATAATTTTTACATCCACCACCTTACAAGGGGTCCCGAAGATATCCGCATTAATTCAAATGTATTTTGTTGCTTCTAAAGGTCAAAGAAAAATATAGTTTTCAACGCATTATGTGTTTCAACCCTGCAGAATGACGTGCGCAGCACTAACCATTGATGCACCTATTCGAATGTTTTTCAGGATAGAGGCCTTGTGTATTCATCCTTAATAATATTATTACAATAAAGAGGATTAAATTATATCTTTAATTCGCAAGTGATAATGTATAATTGATTGAAAGACCAGTTTCCATGTCATACATATATTTAAATAACAAGTTCGTTTTGTTTAGTTTTAACTTCAACTTCAACCGTTGGGTTTTTGAAAGACTGACTAGCTTTTGTGGAAGTTTCGTTTGGTGCGGTTAATTATAACTTTAAATTTGCCGAAAAACGTATCACACATATGCGATTTTGAATGTTACTGTAAAATATATACTGTTAAGTACGTGCATTGGTAAGTTTAATTGTTTACTATCTGTCTTCAAAGTGCACACCCATATGATTTTGAAAATATTCCTTGTCGTTAAACATGACGAAGTCCGAAGTAATATTCTTGAAAATTATTAACTTTGCAGAAAACGAGAACACAATCTAACAGTAAATACTTACCTTCAATGTTAATATGACTGACTGTTAGCTCAACAGCCATTTGAATGGACGAGGAAAAAATCTGACAGCTTCCCCTTTTCTGGTCATCCACCCGCATTTTGGAGTATGCGGCCAGGATTCCTTGTGGAGTAGGATTTAGAATTGGCCTGTCAATATAAAAACAGGAAAATGGTTGACGGAGAAAGCAAAGCCACATTTGATACAGTCCAAGTGGCGCTCCGCATCAGGCCTTTGATGCAACTTGAGACAGATCGCGGCTGCGACGAGTGCATCGATGTTGTGACCGGGGGGCCTCAAGTGCAGATTAAAGACCTAGCATTCACATACAATTATGTATTTCCTCAACATATAACTCAACAGGAGTTTTATGACACTGCAGTCAAGGGTCTTATAGGAAAACTGTTTCAAGGTTTGTGCTTCTTTATTCCTGTAGTAAGTCAAGTATTCCTCTTTCATATATTCCTCCATATGAAAGAGGAATACTTACTTTCCTAGAGAGGATGGGTGCTCCACACTATGTAGGATACAAAGGGACTTGGTGTATGTGTGTATTTTGTTTAGTTAGTAGAGTACTTGCTATGTATGTTTATATTGAAATGTTGAATTTTGAATTGTATACTATTTGTCTTACAATACAGGGATTTAATGTGATTAAAAATAGACCAAAAAGACTAGGACTAGAACTAAGACCAAAAGGACTAAGCAATTATTCCTAAATTTATTATGATAACTATAGAAAAAGTATAAGAAATAATGTTTTTAAAATTACAGGCTATAATGTAACTATCCTGGCATATGGCCAAACTGGCTCCGGCAAGACTTATACAATGGGCACAAATTATTCAGGATCACATGGAGACTCCACTAAACTAGGTAAGTTTTTTGCTCTTTGAGTAACTTCTGCTTACACCCTTACACCTTCCCACAATGGTTCCCGAAGGGTTAGACAGGGGAGTGCTTATATATTTTTTATTTTTGTTTTGTTGTGCATGCTTCTTCTCTCTGTCTGTGGATCCAAACCCTCCTGCCTTTAACTTGAGCTCCTTGGAGAAGTGAAGAACCGTCAACCAACAAACTCCCTGGCGTCCACTAAATGTCACAGCAACAATATTACTTGAGCCAGCATATCAAGATAGCACTAGTTCAAGCACTCAGCATTTAGACTCAATGCAGTAATTTTAGGTATTTCAATGGTCATTATCTTCTAACTTAACTAAATTGGTGTCCTTTTTTTTACAGGTGTAATACCACAAGCAGTAGCAGATATATTTGACTTTATAGAAACCCATGAAGACAAGTTTATTTTCAAAGTTAATGTGTCCTTCATGGAGCTGTACCAGGAGCAGTGCTATGATCTTCTCTCTGGCAAAGAAAGGGGCCACAGTATTATTGAGATTAGAGAAGACATCAACAAGGGTGTAGTGCTGCCAGGTAACTAGGTGTACACTAGTGTTGCTATTTAAAAGTAATATATAATGATCATTTTAAATCTTCACATCTTTCCATGAGAGTCTCCAGTCTCATAAGTACACACACAGTACAATAATTATCTCTTTTCGCCGACTATGTGTTTGGTTTCAACATGGCAGAGGGGGAGTCCGTCGCCGTCTGTTCATTGCATCTACCATAACTATTCCATGGATTTTCTTAAGCACACAGATGTCAACTTTTTAACAATTTCCAACATGTTTTGTGAATTTTACATGGCAAATTTGTTTGTGGGTATTACCTATACACCTCTGCCTACCCCTTCGGGGACCCTTGTGGGAAGGCGTGAGGATATATTATTATTATTATTAAATTTGTTTGCTGTCTGTAATAACTAGGAGGATACATTCTACCTATCTTTCAGTTCCTGGATATGATTTCTGTAAGAGGACTGACCTTAGATAGTGGCAGACAACTATTAGCTATATGTGAACTTTAACTCTTTTAGCCGGATACGCAACACCCCGAGCCACACGTCGACAACCTTACGTGTGAATAAATCTTAGAGTATTGTAATTGTTATTTATTGTATTTTATATTTAATTTTATATGGTATTATTGTATGGGCCTCGTTGCCTGAAATAAATAAATAAAAATAAAATTAAAATTTGACGACAATTTATTCTTATCAATTTGCAGGCATAACTGAGCTACCAGTAACATCCACTATGGAGACCATGATGGTGCTGGAGCGAGGCTCGTCTGGCCGAGTGACTGGCTCCACGGCTATGAACCAGGCCTCCAGTAGGAGTCATGCTGTCTTCACAATTGTGATTGCCAAGGAAAGCCGCACTGATAAGTAAGATGTTTTATTTATACTATCTGTGCATCGCGGTTGCATGCACGTAAAATTCGCGTGCCTTCTCAATAAAGGTTCCATTGAATGCAAAATTATTTTACAAATCATATTAGTAGTGCCTGAGATAGCATACTGATCTTGAAGTTCTTATAAATAATTAGACTTTCTGCAATGCTTCAAAATGTCTACATGTGTATAGTATATGTTTTATATATATATATTTCAAGCAAATCTTATTTCTCAGGAACCTGGCAACCACATCAAAATTCCACCTCGTGGATTTGGCGGGCTCTGAACGCATCAAGAAGACCAAAGCCAGTGGGGAGAGGCTGAAGGAGGGTGTGAAGATAAACCAAGGGTTGCTTGCGCTCGGGAATGTTATCTCTGCTCTTGGAGACGGCACAAATAGGAGCTTCATTAGCTATAGGGATAGCAAGCTTACGAGACTCTTGCAAGGTAAGAGAAGAAATTTGAAAGCAATTGTATAACCATTTAATCTTGGGGACCATCCTGCATACATAGACCTAGTCCCACAGCAAAGCTTGTGTTATGACAACTACAACTGTATACATAATTGTATAGATAGATGTTTAATTACAAATAAAGAACATATAAGTTTAGTAAAGACGCAAAAACTAATGTCGGAATCGAACACGCAGTCTCAAACGTTGTGTTGTTATATACAGACAGCTTGGGTGGCAACTCCCTGACGCTGATGGTGGCGTGCGTGAGTCCAGCGGACTACAACCTGGACGAGACTGTGTCGACGTTGCGCTACGCCGACCGCGCCCGCCGTATCCGCAACAAGCCGATCATCAACCAGGACGCCAAGGCCGCTGAAATACTACGGTAATTGATAATACATATATATATATATATATATATATATATATATATATATATATTTATATATTATATATTCTCAGACGTATGCAGGTTCTAGAATATATATATATATATTCTAGAACCTGCATACGTCTGAGAAGAAATTCAAAGGCGTATGTATAGTCGTGCTTAAGTAACGGCGATGGACTCGCCATCCGTCACGTTGGCACCTAATATACCTCTGGCGGAAAGTGGGTGTGTGGGTATTACCTATACACCTCTGCCTACCCCTTCGGGGACCCTTGTGGGAAGGCGTGAGGATATATTATATTCTAGAATATTATGGTCATAGGGAATCCAAAACTATCATAACACTAGTACATATTACATATCTCAAATCTTACCTGTCCCATAGCTCTTTTCTCCTCTTCCAGCACAGCCTGGTCTTCATTCAGGGGCACATCATCATCCACTTTGTCTGGATCATTTTCATCCTTCACAAATGACAGTTTGATCTCATGGTCTATCAATTCCTCATTAGTCTTCAGATTAACTGATTGGAGGTCTTCCAATCTCGTCTTGATCTCCTTTAAGTAGTCAACTACTGTTGTCTTCTGCTCATCATCGTTGCATCTCTCTGAACTGTTCAGATTCTCAATGGTCTGGTTACACTGCTCTGTAAGTTCGTTCAGCTTGCGTTCAATTTTGTCCTTTGCGGCCTCCGCCAACAGTGCCTTTTCGCATAAATTCGTGTTCTCGATGAGCATGTTGCTGAGATGCTCTGTGACTTGCTTGTGTTTGTGTTTTATATATATATATATATATATATATATATATATATATATATATATATATTCTAGAACCTGCATACGTCTGAGAAGAAATTAAAGGCGTATGTATAGTCGTGCTTGAGTAACGGCGATGGACTCGCCATCTGTCACGTTGGCACCTAATATACCTCTGGCGGAAAGTGGGTGTGTGGGTATTACCTATACACCTCTGCCTACCCCTTCGGGGACCCTTGTGGGAAGGCGTGAGGATATATTATATTCTAGAATATTATGGTCATAGGGAATGTATGAAATTATTAACTAGAACTGGCGCTCGGCTCTCTTTAGCTACCCAGTGAGGGACTCGGCTTCATGATAATATATATATATATACTAGTTGTCCCACTCAGCTTCGCTCGGGTGAAATAATAAAATTTGCTATAATACGATCGCAGTGCCACCTATCAGGTCCAATTGTGATTCTGAACTATTATTGTGTCCACCTGAAGATGCACAGAAAATTTAATTAAAGTCGAAGCAGCCATTTAGGAGGAGTTCAGTGACATACACATGTACAGAAGAAATATATATATAAAGATATATTTAACTAGTGAATCTTCAAGCACTAGCTCAAGTCAGCCTCTATTATTTCTGTATTTTTTTGTGTCTTATCTAGTTCATTATGTTTTCTACTCATATCCACTTACAAAGCTAATCTATTAATGCAGGCTCAACAACTTAGTGAATGAACTGAGACTACAGCTACTGGGCAAATCTCCAACAGTCAGCGAGCAGAACAATGAACAACTTCAAGATGAGCTGGAGAGGGAGAAAACAAGATACTCTGAACTCCTCAAAAAACACAAGCAAGTCACAGAGCATCTCAGCAACATGCTCATCGAGAACACGAATTTATGCGAAAAGGCACTGTTGGCGGAGGCCGCAAAGGACAAAATTGAACGCAAGCTGAACGAACTTACAGAGCAGTGTAACCAGACCATTGAGAATCTGAACAGTTCAGAGAGATGCAACGATGATGAGCAGAAGACAACAGTAGTTGACTACTTAAAGGAGATCAAGACGAGATTGGAAGACCTCCAATCAGTTAATCTGAAGACTAATGAGGAATTGATAGACCATGAGATCAAACTGTCATTTGTGAAAGATGAAAATGATCCAGACAAAGTGGATGATGATGTGCCCCTGAATGAAGACCAGGCTGTGCTGGAAGAAGAGAAAAGAGCTATGGGACAGGTAAGATTTGAGATATGTAATATGTACATGTACTTATGCAGGTTTAACTCTAACTAAATCTTAGTAAGTGTTTGAAAATGAAAAAAAGTGTTTGAAAGATATCTGTGAGAACGACCGACTCGCCTTCTGTCACGCTGACAAATAGAAATATTCGTAAGTTCTTATAACACATGTTTCTATGACAGGTGGCCCTGAACCAAGAGCTGCAAGAACTTAACCGCGCTATGGCCATCAAGGCATCCGTAGTGCAAGCCATTCTCGCCAATAACAAAGAAATGCTTGACAGCCACAACAATCTGAGGGAGAACGAAGAGAAGATAGCTCATCTCGAAAAAGAAAGAGATGAGCTGATGCAACAATTGAAACAGACAAAGGTGACGACAAAGGGAGACCTATTTTTTTATCTCGCATTGTTTATTTATTTCTACTTACAAACCAACCAGATTATTTAAGGCATTTATCGTTTGTCCAATATTCATAAAGTAAAGTCCATAGGCGGCGGTAACCGCTTATCATCAGGCGAACCGCATACTTGTATGCCACCCATGTGGTATAAAAAAAAAGTAAGAAGGCATACAAACGTGCGGGCTTTCTGATGCTAAGCGGTTACCGCAGCCTATGGAAGCACACAATACTCTACCTTTAAGGGTAGTTAGCATCAAGTGTATGGGCTGCCTGATAGTAGAACTAGATTTCAATCTAAACATGAATGAATGGACCATGCCTTGTGTCATATAATGTATTTTTTTATGAACATACAAAATTCGGCCTTAATCCATGGATTTATGTTTTCTAATGTAATTAAATTGCATACAAAATTAATCTTTATTCCATTCAGTCAAAGGATCCATCACACGAGGAAAGACGCACGAAGGTGTCTGCGCTTGAATCCGAGATAACGGACCTGAAGAAGCGGTGTCAGCAACAAGCCAACATCATCAAGACGAAGGAGAAGAACGAAGCCAAGATCGCCTCGCTCAACGCTGAGCTGCAAGCCATGAAAGCTACTAAGGTACGTACTTTTACATGGTGCAGAAGTATGTTTGATATAATTTTTCATGAAATGTTTTAACCAGAATTAATAATAGTCAAAACAGTTGCAAAACTTATAATTATATAAATATAAAATCCTGCTAGAATCGGTTCAGCCGCAATGCCGTGAAAGAGTATCATAAATTATAATATAAAAACTTTGAATTTTTCAGGATACAAAAATTAAAGTAGCCTATGTCCTATTCCTAGGTATAAGCTATCACCATTTCAACTTTCAGGCCAAATCGGTTTAGCCGTTTGGCCGTTAAAGAACCGCAAACATCCAAACTTACAAACTTTCACATTTATAATATTAGTAAGATTATTATATATATTATTATTATTATTGCAACTGTTTTTGTCTCAAATGGCTAATGAATTAGTGAACGTGAAATGGTATGAGGAAAACTTGTCTGTGCGAATTTTGTTTTATGTAATATTTTTCTCCATTTAAGGTGAAAATAATAAAACAAATGCGCGAGGAGAGCGAGAAGTTCCGCAAGTGGAAGGCGGACAACGAGCGCGCGCTGCTGCGCCTGCGCAACGAGGACCGCAAGCGAGCCACCGCCATGGCGCGCATGGAGTCGCTGCACGCCAAGCAGCAGACCGTGCTCAAGCGCAAGATGGAGGAGGCCGTCGCCGTCAACAAGCGGCTTAAGGTATACTAACAAACACACTACGCTTCTCTTCCTTGAGCAGGTACTAGACGTGTGTAAGTAATGCATTAGGCGTAGTAACAACCTACCGCATAATGTACCATTATAGTTTACTTACCACCATTAAGCATTTCACCATCTCATGAGCGCTGATGACTATCAAGCGTATATATTTACTGTGTATCTACTAATACAGACACCATACCATAGATACCATCGGCTCGATACATAACGCGACGCAAGTACGCAATTAACCGTTTTGAGGAAAAAGCCTTATAGGTAAACCCATAAAACTATGTTATTGAGTTAGTACTAATATTATCATTTTATTATCTTTGGAGTTAAATAAAATAAAACAAGTGTTATTCCAGCGGTATGATATCCACATCATACTACTACTTCTAGAAGACCACTGTTCTATTTTCCGAAACACCCTGTATTTGTCTAAATAGTTGAACGTTCGTAGGAAGCCTTAGAGAAGCAGAAGCAATCTCAGATGAAGCGCAATGCGAAGGGCAACGTGAAAGCGGCCGTCGTGCAGCAATACATCGAGCAGGAACTGGAGGTGCACCTCAGCATTGTGGAGGCTGAGAAGTCACTGGAGGAACTTATGGAATATAGGTATACCCCTTGTGCCTTCCCACAAAGGATTAGAAAGAGATTTTGCTGCCAATGTGATAAATGGAGAATCCGTCGCCGTTACTCAATCAGTACTATATATACATACGTTTTTGAAGTTCTTATTATCTGTGTGAGGGTTTTCTCGCATTGTTTTCCTATGTGGTTAAACACTGTACTTAAGCTTAGAACAAAAATAATGGTTCAAACCACCGGGGTTTGAACCTGCAATATTGATGCCTGCCTCTACTTAACCATTATTCCAAAATACAGGGAAAAAAGTATAAATGTCTACTAATGTTCATGTTATCATAATATTGGGTTGCTTTGACATACCGCTGAACTAGATACGCTGCGCTCAAGTATTTAAAGTTGTATCTATTGCAAATGTTATTCGTATCCGTCTCACAAATGCGCGCACACGTACACGCACACGCACATACGCACGCACGCATGCACGTTTAGGCATATAAAAAAAATATATATCCTCACGCCTTCCCACAAATTGCAATAATGTAAAATCATGTTGTTATTCCAGAGCATGGATAACGGAGCAAATAGAAAACCTCCGCAATAGTACCGACGACGAAGGGAACAGGAAAAAGATTGCCGAGCTCGAAGACGACTTGGCACTGCGTAAGGCTCAGATTTGCGACTTGCAACAGAAGATTCTAACTGCGGATCAAGGTATGAGTTTTATATCTAACACCAACATACAGAAGGGAGATCCCACCGAGAGAGAGAGAGAGTGAAAGATGAAGTTTACACAGTATAACTTTCCGAACATAGATTGGCAGCGCGCGCAAGTGATACTTCGGTATCGGTAGCGTAACTAGGCTACGGTAACCGTTCCATCAGATGGGCTGTATGCTGGGTTGGCACTTTTGTTGTATAAAAAAAAATGTAGAAATGAGATCCAATGCGGGTGGGTGGCTGTAAAGTGAATAGGATAGACTGCGAAAAAGTTAAATCAATGTGACCTTAGCCTGAAGTCTGACTGAGCGAGAGACCACGGAGAGAGAGAAGGAAAAATAGGGCTCTCATCCTTATTGTTCCTCCGATTTAATAACGAATTAGCTTGCGCCTGTTCTGTCTTTGATTTTACCAAAGCATTTAACTATCCATGTGTGTTATTTAATTTTATAGAAGGACTTGTTGGTTTTATGTCTGATGATACATGGTATTGATGTTGCAGAAAACAAATCGCGCACCCAATGGGATAACGTTCAATCGATGCTCGAAGCCAAAGTGGCGCTGAAGTGCCTCTTCGAGCTGCTGGTCGACTCTAAGCGGGAGCTCCAGAACCAAAGTGAGAAAGGCTTCCAAGCGCGATACGAGGAGGTCAAAGAAGCACACGATAGACTGGCCGTAGAGTTCGAGAACAAGAAAGCAGAGTTTGAACGGCAGTTGGCTACGGTGAAGTTGCAGAGTGAACAGAAGGTTAGAAATATATATTATGACGGCCGTCTGGTCTAGTGGTATAGTTCCTGCCTGCGCGTATTGAGGTCGAGGGTTCGACTCCCGCTGAGTGCAGATATTTGTGTGATGAACACGAGTACTATGATTCTAAGACTCGCAAACGACTATATATACATATATATATATACAAAGTCGTATGCGAGTCTTCGTGGATGGCACTATCTATAGTGTACAATTTTTGACGTCATAAGTTTTTTTATTTAAGCCTAAGCGATAACTTTATTTCAATATTTTTTTTATACATTTGAAAATATTACCTACCAACTTAAAGTGCTAACTGGTCTTATTGTATATAACTTTCATCACTTTGATCGCCAACGTCCATACCACGTTGAAAACACCGGTTCTCGTCCGATCACCGAAGTTAAGCAACGTCGGGCGCGGTCAGTACTTGGATGGGTGACCGCCTGGGAACACCGCGTGCCGTTGGCTTTTTGACACTTTCTTTTATCATCCACCAACCATTCAAATTAGCAGATTTTTTGCGTAAATATTTTTTTAATAAAAATAATTTTAATCTTGTTTTTCGAATGTTATTTCACAGATTTTTAAATATAATGTTTAACAAGTGTTTTCTGTATTTAAGTAACGTTTAAAAATTTTGTCACCTTATTCGCCAACGTCCATACCACGTTGAAAACACCGGTTCTCGTCCGATCACCGAAGTTAAGCAACGTCGGGCGCGGTCAGTACTTGGATGGGTGACCGCCTGGGAACACCGCGTGCCGTTGGCTTTTTGTTTATACTTTGCCTACTTTCTTTGGTATTTTTATAATTGAAGAAATAAATAGTTATATTTTTGGCTTTATATCGTAACAGGCTCTGCGCTGCCTCTAATTTAATACAGTGGTATATAACTTTTCTTGATTAAAACATATACAGTGTTTTTTTATCCTCACGCCTTCCCACAAGGGTCTCCGAAGGGTTAGGCAGAGGTGTATAGGTAATACCCACACACCCACTTGCCTTGAATTTCTTCTCAGACGTATGCAGGTTTCCTCTCGATGTTTTCCTTCACCGTAAAACTCGTGGTGTGACTACTCACTGTACTTTAGTTCAGAAAGTTCATTGGTACAGTAGGGATTCGAACTTGCGATCTTTGTGTCGCAGGCACTGCACCTGCACGAACCACTCGGCCACCACGGCTTTTTATGTGTATTACAATGTGTTAATCCAGCTAATTATCCAACCATTAGCCATCTATTACATTGGCCCCTGAATATATGTATCGCTGGTAATAAGAGTGTGGATACACTTCTGATAACCTTTTGGGCACCTTATAGTAAGACATACATACATACTTATAAGTTACTAGCTGTCCCGCCCAGCTTCGCCCGGGTGAAAAAGTTAAACTTCCTGAAACACGATCGCAGCGCCACCTATCAGGTCAAATTGTGATGTAAGCTATCCTATCTTTTAAGTTGGATCAAACTGCAAACGGTGTGCAAATTTGATTGAAATCGGTTAAGTAGTTTAGGAGTCAATCGCGGACAAACAATGTGACGCGTAATTTATATATATTAAGATTTGTCAACAAATTTATTCCCTTGTTAAAAATTGTATCCGTTCTACAGGTGGCAGCACTGATCACCCTGCAACGCGGTGTGGTGGGCCGTGGCGACAAGAGTGAAGCCTGCAAACATTTGCAGAACGTTATACAATACCAGCAGGAGCGACTGGAGCAAGTTGAGGAGGAGAATGTACGTGCCATTCGTTGTTAGCTCATTGCCATGTGTGTCACAGTAATGCCATTAAAATGCTCTTGCCAGAGTGTCGCGTTTTATATACTACGTGGAACATTGTAAATGTAGCCAGTGATTGCTGTTCAGAATGACAAAAAGTTTAGTTTTCTTCATGAATCTTTAAATTTCTGAGATTACGGAAAACCATGACTTGAGTTTACAATGTTACACGTTGTAGTAGCTAGTGTTGAGGGCAAATGCAGTCAATCTGCACAAAGCCTTTGGGTTCGCTGTTCTGTGCTGAAGCTAGAGATGTCTTGGTGTGGTTTACCTGTAAAGTCTAAATCGCTGATTCAAATTCGCTGAAAAAAATGAAGGAAAAAGAAATTTGCATACGTTTTATTAAGATATTCATAGACTGTATGTACACTCGTGACAAAAATTGGGTATTATGACGTTTGCCTACTAGTTTTGAATTCTTGTAGTAAGGCGTGAAAATATTGTTCTGCAATTTTTATTTTCGGAGATAAACGATATACCTTCTTCGATATATATACAGTAATATTCTACATTCAGACCACATCATAATGATTTTTTTTATACTCCAAGGGTGGCAGAGAAGCATACGGCCCAACTGATGAGATGCGGTTACCGTAGCCTACATATTTGAGGTCGATGCACGATGATTTTCAAATCTGTTTCAATGTTGCCGCATCATTGTCTTGAAAATTATATTTAAAAGATCAAATCCGTGCTGTATAAGATATAAATAATAAGAATTTATTTTTAATTTTGCTTAGCGTGAAATAATAAAAATTACGTCCGTTTCTCTTTCTTCTGTATTTATCTATTAACATTTTAATGGACTTCGGACACGATTATTTCAATTGTCTGAGCCTTTTTAATTGGCACTAAACTTTTCTCAAGCATAACTATACTTATTTTGAAGGAAAACATCAAGAGGAAACCTGCATACGTTTGAGATGAAATTCAAAGGCGTATGTATAAGTTGTGCTTGAGCAACGGCGATGGACTCGTCATATGTTACGTTAGGACATAAAAATATATCTCCACCGAAAAGCGGGTGTGTGGCTACTACCTACACACCTCTGCCTACCCCTTCGGGAACGCTTGTGGGAAGGAGTGAATATACGTAATTTAAAAACCTTTAGTGACAAGCAAAATCGAACAATGAAACCAAGGAAGAGAGGTTTTACTCATTCTTTTTTTTCGTATTCACAACATTTTTATTTCACGAAATAAGTTAATAAATACAATTACATAGCTTGATTTTGAGAAATGCTATTTAACTTATATCTAATAATTGAGGTGCACGACAGGAGAACAGAGACCTATTAGGTTTAAAAGAATCGCGGGGCGTCGGTTTGTCTTGTGGTAACTAAATGATGATGTATGAAATTTGCAGCTAATGTATACTTGGCGGCATAGATCCTTTAAAATGGGTGTGGGGCAGTCACTACACACCTCTGCCCCTTCTGGTACCCTTATGAGAAGTCGAAACATTTATCCTCACGCCTTCCCACACCCACACACCCACTTTCCGCCAGAGGTATATTAGCCAACGTGACAGTTGGCGAGTCCATCGCCGTTACTCAAGCCGGACTGTAATTTACAGAAGAAACTAGTTGATGAGCTGGAGGAGCTACGCACGGCGGGTAAGAAAGGCAAGAAGCGATCCAAGAAGGACGCGCCCGGAGACTCCGTCAAGAGGCTGGAGTACGTGGAGCCCACAGACGAAGAGGAAGACGAGTTCGAGGACCGCGACAAGGATCCCGACTGGAGGTCCACGCCGCTCTTCAAACGCATACAGGTATAACCTCGCCTACTAACCTAATCACGACGGTTGTCACTACCTGGTTTCGTATAACATTGCATAATATGTGGACACTGAATATCTATTCAAAATATTGGAGAATAAATTTCAGGATCGAATGGGTAGTTTAAGTTACATAGTTTTTAAATCTAGTTTAATAGTACTTTTGCAACTGTAAATTAGCTACTAAAAGTTGTTTTCAAACCACGAACTCTTCTAATCTAACATGACCGAGTTGGATTGTTGTTTTGTCAAAATCATCATCAAGATTGCAAAATTAAACTTGAAAAATACTTTTGATTGATTTTACTAGTAGTAAGCTAGTTTACTTTTATGTTGTTATCAGTTTTCAGTGCAACAGTTATGTACGTATCGCAGGCGCAGCGTTCCCGCCTGACGATGAACTTCTCGACGTCGGAGGCGCCGCCGGAGGGCGGACGCGGCCTCAAGCGCAGCAGCGACGGCGGCGCGCACTGCACCTGCCGCGGCAGCTGCTCCACCAAGATGTGCGGCTGCGTGAAGGCCGACAAGGGCTGCGGCGGCACCTGCCGCTGCCAGCGCGAGCTCTGCAAGAACAGGCGGCTCTCCTCCGACAATGAGGACAAGGAGAACAACGTTAGTCAAATCAAATCAACATATTATTATTATTTCACATAGGACTAGGTGGACACTTATAAAACGTCGAAAAAGGTGCACGGTTCGGGTTTGTCGTTTCCATGGAGAAGAAACGGCAAGAAACTCCATGGTTACTCTCTTCAAATCATTAGGTATACAATAACAATATTTTTATGTTACAGCATTAGTACTTAAGTATGGGGGAACAGAGTAAGCCCGACAATAGGTCGTTGCTTACTATACAATACATACATAAAACAAGATAATTACTCACAATACTGCCACCGACTGTCTAGGACTAACACGGCTTTCCGTTCACGGTCCGGGTAAGAACAATGTTAGTGCCCTGTTTGTACCTACATGGTTGCTGTTACCAAAGTAATAGCTCAATTTACCCGTGGTGGTAGTAGTGTGGCGATAGAGTGTTCGTCGGCTTTCCTTTGACAGAATCTTGTCTCTAAAATTATATCAGTCACCAATGGTCTGGAGCTAAAAAACATCGTGATGTAAACCTCATGCGCTACAGAATTTTTTTAAGACGCGTAAATAACATTTTGAATTATGCTGTTGCAGCCATCAAGCACTGACGTTTCCATCGACACCACAGCACCGTCCTACTTCGATAAACGGTAAGAAATGTGCTAATTTACTAAATCTACTCTATATATACTTCCCTGAAATAATTAACCCGTTAAAAATGTCTAGAATGGCAACTTCGCAAGAATTGAGTGATAAAAGTGGCCGCACTGAGTGTAGCTTGCCGGCAACGCCGATAAACGCTCCTATAGATGGGAAGTTGTCACCCACACGTAGCGAGGACAGTCGTGCGCTAAGGTCTTGCGATAGACGCGACCGTCGCGCACACAAGTGGATGCTGGCGTTGCTGCTGTACAACACTTGCGTGGCGCCCATGTCTGAGTACTGTGCCAATACTATATTCGAATACGGAATGGACGCTGCCAAGTACAGCGTGGTCACCCACGTGGTCAACTTCTTAATGCGACAGGTCACAATACTATATTACAGCGGCTCTAGACAAAATAGTTTTCTACTAACTTTATCGATAACCGATGTAGGGCAAATTTTATTATTGCGGAAATCTTTTTCGAGGGCTAATGTACTTGCCATACAAATTATAGATAGCGGACAGTGTGAACGTTAACAAAAAATAAATTTGTGTAGAGCTGCTGATCTCTGTTCGTATATTATCTCAATCTCGCCGGAGTGAAATACCAGGCGATAGAGTAAAATAGAACATCGTTGTATTAGTGTAAGATTCCCGTGCTGTTGTCGTCGGAACTATGCCCTTACCAGAGTATTTCGAGATTGTCCACGTGGATGCTTATAACTGGTTCTTCTTTCCATTTCAAAGGAACAGCGCGAAGTACTCGTTTTATAAAAACTTGTCCGGCATTTGGCACATATTTAAGAGGAGGGAGACGCTGTGACCAAACTACACGTCTCAGTAAGTGCATAGTTCTGCAAAGCACTTTGTAGATATGTAAATATAGGCGATATACATATCATTATATTAGTTCGTACATACTACATTGTCTTGTAGTCTTTTAAGTTCGTGTATGTATCGATATTAGTTATTATAAAATTGAGCTTTTATGATTGTACAGTAGTATCACAATAAAATCAATTTCCTAGAATATTCAATAGTCTATAAAAATATGTCTTTTATATACTTTGAACCTACTTATGTGCCCCAAACAAGTTACATTTGAAAATCAATAATGGAAAGATGGTTTTAGACCACTATAACAATAGATATCCATTAGTAGATAATATTAATGGTATGTGTAATGATAATAGGTATACACCCTTGAATAAATAAAGTATGCTCTGCAGAACTGTGCTTGCGAATTCTTAAAGATCAAATTAGAGAAATAATGTAACCTCACGAATCCGGTATCGCTGGTATTCGTGAGGTACCGGTACCGGTACGACCACTACATTGTCCGTGATGAGCAATGCCAAATAAATATTGTTTTTATTTTTATTTTTCAGAGGTCACCTTGATGCCACTTTCGTCAAAAAGAAGAAGAGCTACTTTTTTCCACACGATCAGGCAAATGGTGACTCAAAACCTATAAAGGTAAAGTTCAAATCTCGACAGCACTGAAACTTCTCAACGCCTTTTGCTATATCCTTTCCTATCCTATCCTAACCCCCATCCATGACTTCCAGCTTCTCTTTCAATGCCGCTTAACCATCGGGCCGGTGGTCGGCCTGGCCTTCGCTGCACTTCTCTTGGCCTCTCAGTCAAACATGTTTGGCACCAAACTCAGTAAGAGTCCGTCTCTCGGCGCCGCACAGAGCACGTACCTTAACGCTGACTTGCGTAGATTATCCTCAGAATTAAGTCCGATCAGTATTTTCAAAGGGCCGATAAAATCGCGGGATTCAAAGGTGTGAAGTTCTAGTAAAAAAACGCGGCGTCGCGCTCTCTGCGACATCGATATATATAATAATAAATAATTTTAGATAACTTCTCAACGCTTAGTTCAATTTTCTTAAAAAAACCTTTAGTAGTTTTTTTGCGGCGGCGCCGAGTGTAATTTATAGTTTGTACTCGTTAAAATAAAAAAGCCAACGGCACGCGGTGTTCCCAGGCGGTCACCCATCCAAGTACTGACCGCGCCCGACGTTGCTTAACTTCGGTGATCGGACGAGAACCGGTGTTTTCAACGTGGTATGGACGTTGGCGAATAAGTTTACAAATTTTTTAAACGTTACTTCAATACAGAAAACACTTGTTAAGCGTTATGTTTAAAAATCTGTGATATAGCATTCGAAAAACATGATTACAATTTTTTTTATTAAAAATAATATTTACGCAAAAAATCTGCTAATTTGAATGGTTGCCGGATGATAAAAGAAAGTCAAAAAGCCAACGACACGCGGTGTTCCCAGGCGGTCACCCATCCAAGTACTGACCGCGCCCGACGTTGCTTAACTTCGGTGATCGGACGAGAACCGGTGTTTTCAACGTGGTATGGACGTTGGCATTACGATAATCGAATTTTGTCACCATTAACTTTTGCAGACATGTGTCGCTAAATTATATTTACTAACATAGATGTAAGAAAATCATCATTTACTAACAAAATGGACACTGTCTGAATAAATAAATTTATTATTATTATTATTAAAAAGTGTGACGTTAGGGTTAGTTCAATCGTGTTGGCGTCAAAGAGTTATAATCGTCAAATACTTTCGCATTTATAATATGAAAGAAACTAGGATATCGTTTTGGCTTGTATATATATAGGTAGTTTGTCTTTCTTACCCGATTAAGTTCCAAACTAATAATACTTGGTAACATTTATCTTGAGTCAAACATATTACTTCTCATCGGAAAAATCGTATATGAAATAGAAAAAAATATATATTTACATTTTTCTGATAATCCTTTCAAAATATTAACTTGCAAGGTGTTTCGATTTTTCTGATGAGAAGTGTATTTGCATCGTCCTTTTAGTGGTGACAACTAGGTTGGTGGCATTTAATAAATTAATAAACAAATTAAATATCACTTGATTTTTTTCTTTGTTACAGACTGATTAACGTCCTTGGAGCTGTGAAATATAATAATATTGTATAACAAACAATTAGCATATATTCTATTAGATCACAATTCGAAAGCTAAATTGACTGTGCCTTATGTGTAGGGAACAAATTATTTTAAACTCGACTTCACGTCAATCGGTATTGTTTGTTAACTAAATTAGGTGTGTATTGTAATTGGTTAGTTATAGTTTTATACATAAGACTTGGTTTCCACTGACACTGACGCTATGTTAAAATGGACTCGTGGATCACCGCTCTGTCGACATTGTATTTTTATATTGAAATTGTGGAGTAGATCTCTGAATAAATTTGTATTTATTATAAATTGTATTTTTATTTTATTATTCGCAAATCAACTGGCGTGAATGAAGGCGTGATTGTAAAGATGCAGAAAGGCATGCTACGTTGGTTGGACATATGGAAAGGATGAGTGAAGAAAGATTGTCGAAACAGACATACAAAGCGAGTGTCTGCAAGAAGAGGCAGAGGAAGACCACGTTCCAACTACCTGGATCAAATCGATCGGACGCTCAAGGACGGGAACGTCAAGAGTACTCGAAACCGACGAGCATGTATGAAGAGACTGATGAATGTGGACGAAGCGAAAGAGGTATGCAAGTCTAGAGAGAACTGGCGCTCTATACTCTCAGCCTACCCCGTTAGGGACTTTGTGCCATGATATGTATGTATGTATTATATCAGTATATCCTTATGCTTTTCCATAAAGTTTCTCGAAATAGTATGTAACAACACCCGCTTTTCGCCGATATCTTTAGGTGTCAACGTGACAGATGGTGAATCTAAAACCGTGTCTCAAGCAAAACTGTACATACATATTATCATGTTTGAATTCTTTTTCTTTTCAAACGTATATGCTGGGTTTCTGTTGTTTTCCCCCAACGTTAAGATTTGGTATGACATAGGTTGAGAAAAACCTCATTGGTTCAGCTGGGGTTTCAACTTGTTTTATTTGTGTTGCATGGGACATCAAGAAAAACTTTTATTAGGTACACTACGAGAAATATAATATGATATATTTATGTACCTAGAACACAGATTTAAGAAATATAATATATCCTCACGCCTCCCCACAAGGGTCCCCGAAGGGGTAGGCAGAGGTGTATAGGTAATACCAACACACCCACTTTCCGCCAGAGGTATATTAGGTGCCAACGTGACAGATGGCGAGTCCATCGCCGTTACTTCAGCACGACTATACATACGCCTTTGAATTTCTTCTCAGACGTATGCAGGTTTCCTATCGATGTTTTCCTTCACCGTAAAGCTCGTGGTGTGACTAATCACTGTACTTAAGTTCAGAAAAAACTCATTGGTACAGTCGGGATTCGAACTTGCGACCTTTGCGTCGCAGGCAACTGCTCGAACCACTCGGCCACCACGGCTTCGAGAGTCTTAAGAACGCTAAAATATTAATTGCTTGTCGGTATATTTATTAGGTATGTCTAAAGCTTTATTAACGAGACTAATAACTGAATAATTTACGAAACAGTGTCTGGAGGAAGAGGCAGAGAAAGACCCTGTTTCAACAACTTAGGTCAAGTCGATTGGGCACACTGAAGGATGGGAGAGTCAAGAGAACGTCGAAATCTCCAATGAAAAGACTTATGAATGTGGATGAAACAAATGAGAAAAAAACTTTTTATTTATTTCATATTGCGATAGAAAGTTAAAAATGGCTATAAATATATTTTCATCATAAAAGTAATCATAAATTTGATTAGGCGACGCTAATGTCTGTATGCGATATATAAAACAAAAAGTCAACGTCACGCGGTGTTCCCAGGCGGTCACCCATCCAAGTACTGACCGCGCCCGACGTTGCTTAACTTCGGTGATCGGACGAGAACCGGTGTTTTCAACGTGGTATGGACGTTGGCGATAAGAGTAGCAAAAGTTTTGAAAATAATATCAATACCAATAACATTTGTTGCACATGCTTAAAAATAGTATAACGAAAATCTTATAGAATGTCAATAAAAGAAAAATAAAAAAAAAATTACCTAAATATTTGAAAAAAAATCCATATCTTTGTTGACGGGTAAAATTTGGAAATCTGAATGCATGCCGGTTGCAAAAAGAAATCGTAAAAAAAGCCAACGGTACGCGGTGTTCCCAGGCGGTCACCCATCCAAGTACTGACCGCGCCCGACGTTGCTTAACTTCGGTGATCGGACGAGAACCGGTGTTTTCAACGTGGTATGAACGTTGGCGAATAATGTGGTAAATGTTTGTATTTTATCACCCTTAATTGTCTACTTAGGTTTTCCAATGAACTATTAGTTATCTCAGCGTTTCACTTACCACATGTGACCGTTAACAACATCATTGCCATTTTTGTTTATTCATTGGGTTTTGAGCAGATTATTCGATTGACACCCGAAAATTTGAGGTCGTTTGTTACTATTTTACGCAACTGCTGGACCGAATTGGATGAAATTCGCAACAAAGATTGATTTTTAGCTAGAATAACTCATGGACGTAGACAACATATCTTTTATTCTAGAAATGAATCTACAAAATAATGCAAATTTTACACGAGCGCGGCACAGTTAGGTACATTACATATCATCACGCCAAGTCCCTAACGGGATAGGCTGAGAGTATAGAGCGCCAGTTCTCTCTAGACTTGCATACCTCTTTCGCTTCGTCCACATTCATCAGTCTTTTCATACATGCTCGTCGGTTTCGAGTACTCTTAACGTTCCCGTCCTTGAGAGTCCGATCTATTTGATCCAGGTAGTTGGAACGTGGCCTTCCTCTGTCTCTACTTGCACACACTTTTGCTTTGTATATCTGTTTCGTCAATCTTTCTTCACTCATCCTTTCTGTGTCCAAACCAACGTAACATGCCTTTCTTCATCTTTACAATCACACCCTCATTCACGCCAGTTGATTTGCGAATCTCTTCATTGCGGATTCGATCTAAAATCGTTACTCCGCACATTTTTCGAAGAGATCGCATCTCAACTGCATTCAAGTTATTTTAGGTAGGTACCAATATCGCGTTGTGGACAGCAACTCGAGCATTCTTGCTCAGACTTTAACTGCCCATCAACACCGACATGGCTTCATTCACCTTATTTCCGGCAGGTATCCTTGCACAGTTAGGTAGTTTTCAAATAATTATGACGTACAAAAGTGTTATTAAAATGACTCTATTTACACTAGCTTTCTTTAATGTATATTACTAAATATATCAGCAGCTACTTAAATATGGTTTTAATTGTTTAAATCTTTCGTTTCACTGTTTGCCAACGTCATTACCACGTTGAAATCACCGGTTCTCGTCCGATCACCGAATTTAAGCGACGTCGGACGTGGTCAGTACTTGGATGGGTGACCGCCTGGGAACACCGCGTGCCGTTGGCTTTTTTGACAATTTATTTTTCAACGGCACGCATTCAGGTCTCCAGATTGTACAGTAAATAACGATATGGACAAGGTTTTAAAAATATTTTCAATCGTGTTCTTCATTGACATTCCATAAATTTTATTTATACTTTTTTTATGCATGACGAGTTGTTATCGATATTGAAGCCATTTATAAGGAAAAATGTATCTTTTAATGTTGAAATTTTTAGTTTTTTCACTCGCTAACGTCCATCACGTTGAAAACACCGGTTCTCGTCCGATCACCGACGTTAAGCAACGTCGGGCGCGGTCAGTACTTGGATGGGTGACCGCATGAGAACACCGCGTCACGCGTGCCGTTGGCTTTTTGACAATGTATTTTTCAACACATCCCTGCGTTTTGCTCACCAAAAGAGTGTTTGTCAATTATGTTTTGGGTGGATTCCGTCGATTGTCTCCTCATAGAAGAATTTAGCTGTTAGTAAATGAACATCTCGTTGAATCAATAATTATACAAACAACTTAAGTACAGTACATTTATCAATTCTTAGAATTCTTACTCTACATAAACTTATACAGTTATTGATATACCTAATTCATATTATATTATTTTACCTATGTAATTGGAGATTCTATAACCGTTTTTAGATTTAATTATCTGTATTGGCGCGCAATTCTAAATTGAAATAAATTTCATTTTAAAGACGTGTTATCTTAGTTTCAAATTCATTATTTTTTGGTTCATTGATAGAGTAGTGATTGAATGAACGAAAAATTCTTAGTTTCGAATTAATCAATTGTGAGGCGAATCTAAATTTATCTCTGAATACCTATTGGTTAATATTTAATTATTAGTAAACCTATTGGTTAGAGCAATCTACGAAGTTAAATCTGTCCTTTCTAGCTCCGAGTACCTTCCTGGCTTGCTCTTGTACTAAATAGTCTTTCTTTAACTAAGTACAGTTACTTTTCAAAGCGAGCATGTGTGAAGAGACTTTGGAATGCGGATTAATTGCAAGAGGTCTGTATATCTTGAGAGAACTGGCGCTCTAGTCTACTCTACCTACCGCGAGAGACTCGGTGTCATAATATGTACGTACTTGTCCCAATACAAGCGAGTGTGAGAAGGACTTGACGCTTATGAAGTTGTACAGAAGTGAGAGACTAGCCAAATCAAGAGCTAGGTATCTACATATTTATCTGAACTTAAGTACAGTGATTAGTCACACCACGAGCTTTACGGTGAAGGAAAACATCGAGAGGATCAGTATGCGAGTGTCCCGACGAAACCCAACTCTTAAAATTATGATCTTGAACAGTACCAGCTTTAAAATAACTCACAAATTTATTTTCGGATAGGTAAAGAGGGCTATTATCCAAAAACTTTAGATATTTTTGTATAACAACGAAAACGAATGTGGATGCAGTGTCTCCTATAACTGAATTATGCTCGTTGTTAGCAAAATTATCTGTTGCTATTAATTACATGTATATTAAAATTTTATCCACAAATGAGTATACACTTCTCATGTCTCTGTCAAACGTCGGTTAATAGTGTGTATTATGAGGTATTATTCACTATTACACGACGTTTGACATATATTCCTAAATATACACAATTTTCTAATAATCCTTACAAAACATAAACTTTCTAGGTGTTTCGATGCTTCTGATGAGAAGTTGGTATATTATCTGCGTTGGTAAAATCGAAGTCACGTCAGAATAACCTCAAAAGTGTGCGTTGCATCTCTACAGCACCTTGACCGATGTCGGATCGCATCCTACAAGCGAACTCGTCACCGCGTTTGTGACTCAAACGAAAGCCCCTTGCTCATTGGTGGCCCCTACTATGTGTATTAATGAACTAAGTGATTTACGTGAGTTAGTTCTACCACGTGACTTTAAAATATGTTACATTTAAAGGTGCATATATATAGGTGGTATATTGATATGTCTAAGTGTCGGACATGACTCTCGCTCCCGCCAGATGTAAAGGAGTTATCGTAGTCTATAGACGCTTTGAATACTCGAAGTACAACTCGCGAATATCTGATCTTGTACTTATAGTTAACTTACGTTACGTTAAGTTAACAACTTAAGGGATAATAGTTCCCTTATGGAACAGTACACAATGACTTTGTAAGTTACAAGATCCGCCGAAACCGGACCGTCGACCGAATATCCTCACGCCTTCCCACAAGGGTCCCCGAAGGAGTAGTCAGTGTATAGGTAGTACCCATGCGCCACCTATTTTCCAGTAAATCTAAATAAAACGTTTTAAGACCGAGAGCGAGAACAAATAGTAGAAGATTGTTTCACGTTTCGCCACGAGTAGAAGAAAGGTTGGAAGGCTTGCTTTCGATGTTTACGGGGTGAAATCTCGGACCGGTCGCGCCGCGTTCGGAGCTCCACCGAAGCCAGCAGTACCGCGAGACACGCCGCACGAGTCGTGCGCGTTGTGCATCACTACATATCTGTGCAAAACATTCGTACAACTAGCTCTAGTATTGGTTTATTACCTGTGCATCGCAACGCAGTGGACTAAAGTGAATGTGGGGAATTTTTTTCGTTAAAGTGCATTTGCCTGGAGACCGTTTTTCTAACTAAGCCACCGGTATGTTTGATGTTGATGCGTATAATAGCGGTATTATTTAGGGACGCAGCGTTCGCTACAACACTTGTGGATGCCTCTCACATTAACAACAGAAAAGTTTGGAGCGTTTGGATTTAACTTTCCAAAGATTGATAGTTATTCAGCTGCGTACACAGTTTTTTTATACCACAAAGGTGACTAGCATGCGGTTCGCCTGATGGTAAGCGGTTACCGACGCCAATGGACGCTTGCAACAAGGGTATCACACGCGATTTATTAAACTAGAGTCCTAGAGCCGGTTAAGATAAGTGTGTTTAAACTTTAAAAAAACATTTTCGAAGTAAGTTGGTGTTAGTTGGTACTTCTTAGCATCGGTGATTAAATTTAGATCGAGAGAAAGTTAGACTTTAACCACAGTTTTCAATTATGTCACATGACAAGCAAACGCAAAAGTATTTTACCTGTTCATTTAAAGTTGCTTACACCTGAGTAATTAACGTTTAATTAGTTATTCTAAATACGTCATATCTAAATAAATACCATTATTAATTGCAGATACCGTTTTTAATAATCATATGTATGTGTCGTTATACGAGTATGTGCATGGTTTTAATAAATAGACATTCCAAACTCCCAGCCTTCATACAAAAGATTTCAACGGGCACTTCGGTTAGTTTGTTGTTAATTTGACATTAAGCTTAGCGACAGCTTTTTTTTTTTTTTTTGCATGTAATTTTATTTGCATTTGCATGTAATTATCTTGCTACATCCATGCCTCAAAACATGGGGTCCGAGTGGTAATAATGATCACCTGAAAACGGAAGACTCCAAGGTCAAACCTCTGTTTGTACCGATGAGTTTTCAAACTTAAAATTCCTACAGAACTTTATTCTGTACAAGTATTTCTTAACTAATATATTTTATATGCATGACTAGATATTCATTTTGAGCAAAATAATGCCTGAACTAAGATTAGCTACACATCGAAAATATTTGTATAGAATATGTAAAATAAATTAGCAAAAAGATATATTTCACGCTTTAAGCAAAATGCTGAAGGTAAACATCTTGTAAACCTGTTTACTTTAACGTAATATCTCGCCCTGAGTGACCGCTAAAGATTGGCTAAATTTATTTCCGGCGAAAAGACTACTTCTCATACACAATTTTTTTTTATTTGGATCTCTTGACACTTACTGACACTTGACTTGACTACTTCTGAAGTGACCAGTTTCTTGCTCTTTTTGTTAATGAACATCAATAAGAGCTCAGCATTATTGAGTGCAACCATTTTTTTATACTCACTATGACCTAACAGTGATTTAACGTTCTTTACAAGGAACTTTTGTTGAACTTAGCTTGTATTGGACCTTAAAAACTACATTGCTACGCAAAAAACATTTCATATTTTTAATACAGCCAAATCATAATGATAATGATTCAATAACAAATTCCTATAATTGCAATACGACCCTTGGAAAAATGTAGGGCTGAAGACATTAGATCGAATGCGGGAGATTTGCATTCCAAGCATCTGGAGTGAACAAGGGTATTTTTGTAAAGATGACAAAAAGCATGTTGGTTTGGATATATAGAAAGAAAGAGTGAAGGAAGATTGACGAAACATGTATACAGTGCTAAAGAGGCTGGAACAAATAGGCAGACGAAGGCCACGTACGAACTATCAAATTGAACGGACACTCAAGGATGGGAAAGGCAAGATTACTCAAATCCGGCGAATATATATAATAATAAAGAGGTTGATTTGATGAATGTGGATGAAACGAAAGAGTCAGTTAATCTAAAGAGAACTGGTGCTCAATTCTCTCTGCCCACTTCTTGAGGGATTCGGCGTGATGATACGTAATTAAACGTATAGAGACAGATTATTATCGTAGAGGTAATTATCTATGTCTCGATCTGTTGAACTGGTTAACGAATGCAGTTAATTTCCATAACACCTATACATGTGTTTGAGGTCGGTTGTCGGATTGTTAATTCTGTGACATCTTAGCGTGAGAATATATTAGTAGGGTTACCAGCAGCTCTTAACAAAATCCTTTTCTGTTAGCGTAATAGTGCTACAGCACTATTTGCACAAATTATAGATTTCTAATGCTTTGAGATATCTATAATTTATGTCAATTACATTAGCTGCGGGAAACTTGTTCCGGATCGCGTGACTGTTATAGAAAAGGAAATTGCCTAGAGCGGTTGCTCTTAACAAACAATGTATATCTAAGCACCCTGAATGATGCAGCACCATGAGATGTTCGTCGCCTTTTCTAACACTGCTGCTCCACTCCAGTGTAGGTATATATGAGGATAAATGTGGATGAAGCGATAGGCTTAAGTCTAGAGAGAACTGGCGCTCTACTTTATCTGCCTTCCCCGTGAGGGACTCGGCGTGACCGCATTGTTCTCTTGGCTGACGTTATTTTTAAATACTAATGTCACGTTCTAATATTCCTATTGAGTATGACATAGTGCGACCTATAAAAATTAGGCGTGGTTGGACAAAGAGGATGTTAACACTGCCTTTAACATTTGCCTGCCCCGTCGAGGACCCTTGAAGTTGAAAGCATAGGTATATAGGTCTCCCTCATCACTTTAAACAATAAAATAGTTATATTTTTTTCCATAAAACAACTTTAAATATTCTAAAAGCTTGTTTTAGTTTCCGCCAAAACGACTCGCACACTCATTACCAATAAGAATATAAATTTAA
>JACCPG010000052.1:40461-54792 GCA_016069955.1 Drepana arcuata
TACTTAAGTACAGAAAAACTTATTGGTACAGCCTAGATTCAAACCCGCAATATTTGTGTTGTAGGCAACTTGTATTCGGCCACCACGGCTCTATTTTATTATTAATCACATACCTACCACTTAATACGTAATTACGGATCGTTAAACACAGATCAGTGTTCGAAGATATTAAACATGCTTTTCACATCTTATGAGTATTACATTTGTTTATCATAAAGATCTCTTCTTTTTAATACGCTTTTTTTAATTCCGAAGTCACAGGCGATTTGTTGAACAGAAGCACGACAGTGGAAACTGCGAGTGAAATAGCACGTGAACATAAAACCACGTATAGATAGTGTCACGAACAGCGCCCCACTATTCTTCCTTATTAGTTTATAGTGTAAGTGCAACCTTCCACTAATGTTTGAGTATTATCGGTACACACTGATTACCTATGAGTGCACACGCACACTACAATTAATAGACTCGGGTCATACTCCCGGCTTCCAGCCTCGCGGATGCCTTCGTGGATGGCACTGTGTACAGACATAAGTATGAGTTAATTTTAGTACCAACGGGAGCTAAAAGCATGATGGCTGAATTTAAGATAAGTATGATTTCGCAAAAATACTTATTACGCTCCGTTAAACAGATCTTGATAATTTTGACAGCTAGCCACGGCTTACTGTAGCTCGCTACAGGCTTGGCCAGTGTGTTCAAACTAGCCTAGTTGTGTATCAAGGAAATTAGTTTACTATAAGTTAGGACTTTTCTAAGCTGAAATGACGCTCCCCACTACTTATTTAGTTGATTTTGATGTGAGAGTCCAAATATTGTATTGATACAGTCGGATTTTGAACCTGCAATTCTAGCGTTGTAGGCGACTACTCGTACCACTCGGCCACCAAGGTTTTATTGAATTTTTCACAGGATGTGCCTGCATATAATTTTATTACATCAATAGTTTTTTTCTATCATTTGTAATGCAATGTTTGCCACATTTCATGCCATGCCTCTTAGCTGCAGTGGCATGATTGGGTAACAACCATACATAAACCTTAGTAGAAGGATTTATACGACATTAATATGAGAGTGTAGGTAGGTAGCTAGGAGAGAGTACTAGTACGTCGTCAGTATTAGAAGTATAAATGTTATGAGAGCTAATGACATTGGTCATTCATTGGTACCGAATTTATTTCATAACAATGTATTAAAGATAACAATTTCTTTAAGTCTTCCCATGAGGGTAATAGCGGTTGACAAGGTTATCATTACATGTGTGACAGATGGCGAGTCGGTCGCTGTATACCACACACGAATGTAGCACACAATAAGTCTTAGAATTTCTTATCATAGGTATGCAGGTTTCCTCTGTTACACCTCTACCCTCTAGCCCTTAAATCTATACAAATAAATAAAATTAGAGTGTCTGTTTGTAATATTAAACAACCGCTTTTTACTAAGTGCATATGGATGTATACACGGTACGGTACATAATTTTTTTTTTCAACTTTTGTCTTTCTGTCTGTTTGTTCCGGCTCATATCTAAAACGGCTAGATCGATTTTGATTTCACTGGCAGATAGCTGATGTAAAAAGGAGTAACTTAGGCTACTTTTGTTTTAGAAACTGTGAAAAGTTTCTTGTTATATTGCACGCAGGCTCAGCTAGTCTATTATATATATATTTCTTCCGTGTGTTAGTCATTGAACTCCTCTTAAACGGCCGGCCGATGGCTTTTTTTCACCCAAGCGAAGCTGGGATGGACAGCTAGTTTACATATATGTATACAAATTAATTAAGATCGATTCAACATTACCCCGATTTTTTTTGAGATGTGAATATATCCTCAAGGAGAAGAAATAAAACTAATAACTCGAAAAATAACTAAATGACAACATAACTACATCTACTATAACTACCAAATCTCTACTAGAACTTCTTACTGTATACATAGATAGCTGTCCCGCCCAGCTTCGCTCGGATGAAAAAGTTAAATTGCCCGTAACTCGATCGCAGCGCCACCTATCGGGTCCAATTTAATATAGCCTATGTTCACCGGAGATAGTGTAGCTTCCCAACAGTGAAAGAATTTTTCAAATCGGTCCAGTAGTTTTTGAGCCTATTCATTACAACCAAACAAACAAACAAACAAAGTTTTCCTCTTTATAATATTAGTGTAGATAATACCAGAACCGCCGAATACAATCGCTCACGTGAATTGAATCCTATTACGTGCACAATACAACCATTGACTTACAATCGGCCGAAGTATGTTGATATTCAAACAATACACCTTTCTTATATACCTACGTATGTATACCCGGCACACAATAAGTTACGAAACGTATCATTAGGCGAGAAAAACTGCGTGCATGAATATGTCTTACGATTGTTTTGTACGTGGGAACATATTGTAACACTTAGAGTTATGTGGAAGTTAAATTGCTTACTGTTAGTAAATATAATTCCGAGTTAATTGTACTTTGCGATTAACGTAGTGATTATAAGTGTTTTAAACTGTTGGCGAAATGCTACGCGGGTGGAATTGTTAGTCCATTGTTTGTAGGCCGCTGGAATATCTAAGTATTTTTTGTATGCTTGGCGTTCTGTTGTATACTTACGGTTAGGTTACTAAGGTAGGTAATAATTTCAATTGCACTATAATACACTAGATTGGAAATATTAAATACAAGGTAATAATAAGCCGAAGCCGTGGTGGCCGAGTGGTTTGAGAAGTTGCTTGCGACGCAAAGGTCGCAAGTTCGAATCCCGACTGTACCAATGAGTTTTTCTGAACTTAAGTACAGTGATTAGTCACACCACGAGCTTTACGGTGAAGGAAAACATCGAGAGAAACCTGCATACGTCTGAGAAGAAATTCAAAGGCGTATGTATAGTCGTGCTTGAGTAACGGCGATGGGTTCGCCATCTGTCACGTTGGCACCTAATATACCTCTGGCGGAAAGTGGGTGTGTGGGTATTACCTATACACCTCTGCCTACCCCTTCGGGGACCCTTGTGGGAAGGCGTGAGGATATATTATTATTATATATTAGTATGTAATTAACTTTCTATAAGTGGGATTATGTTAGCGTGAAATTTACTTTATAATTACATCAGTTTTATTTTTATATTGAAACTAAAATATTGTTCCCTTTCCTTACGACGTTACGTCGAATAAAACTTTTTATCGTATACCTACCTCCTTAAAGCTATGTATGAACTCCTCGTTCCGACTTACCGCAAACGTTCGACCAAATATCATATTTGAAAATTTATTTAAAATGCCAGTTTAAATTGTTAATTCTACACACACACACACACACACACGCACACGCACACATCACACACACACATAAACACGTCATACTTACAACATAATTTATTTTGCTTCTATTCTAATGCTTTCCCCACGGGATAGGCTTTGCCTAGTGTGGGGGTCAGTTAAAAATGTTTATTTGTAAAAACGTTTTGGAAAATAAATTATTATCATTACTAAATGTGAGACTCGCATTGACTCTATTGTTTATATATATGTTCACGTCTTCTCACAAGAGAGAGCTAGAGGGGTAAGGAAGAGGTGTGTACTCTCCGCGCAACGACTATTTTCCGGAAGATATATGTATATTTTAGGTGTCAATGTGACAGATAGCGAGCCCATCGCCGTTTCTAGACATGTACTGAACTTAAGTCGATCGATATATGACCGTTTACAAGTACAATACGAATATTATCACCAGTACAGTACCATTAAGTAGCGCGTGCGTCATCGTAAGAAGAATAGTGAGGAAACGGCGATTCTCCACGCCCACGCCATCTGTAGACGATTTCATGCCGTGTAAACTGGGTCTTTGGGACCGATTGTCTACGATATATCTTCTGTGCCTACTTTCTTTCATTACTACTGTTTATTCGCGTTCATTACGGTTACAGTGAACACTTGTAGTAGGACAATGTTATGTCTGTGGTAGACCACAAAGTAAATAAATATGCTATCGTTAAGTAAATATTTTCATTACCTATATTCATTCATTCATTATTAAAAAAAAACCGATCCAATTTGTTCAGTTATTTGATCCAGTTGTTTTTTTTTTTAATTTAATATGCTGCCATTGTTTTATAAAATTATGCATATTGACCTTTTAGGTATATTTTCACCAATCAATATTATTTCAGACCCTATACAAGTATTTAATTTTTTTATATAAATATTTAAATTCTTGGAGTCCCTACCCTGACTGTGACGTGGTCGCGGACGGATGGAAGGCTACCATGGCGGCAAGTCTGGAGTATTGTGCGATGAGTGTATGAATGAGGTTCATATAATTACTAATTAAGTAGTGTAATTGGTTTTTAGCCGTACTAGAGAGCCGTGGTGGCCGAGTGGTTCGAGCAGTTGCCTGCGACGCAAAGGTCGCAAGTTCGAATCCCGACTGTACCAATGAGTTTTTCTGAACTTAAGTACGGTGATTAGTCACACCACGAGCTTTACGGTGAAGGAAAACATCGAGAGGAAACCTGCATACGTCTGAGAAGAAAATTCAAAGGCGTATGTATAGTCGTGCTTCAGTAACGGCGATGGACTCGCCATCTGTCGCGTTGGCACCTAATATACCTCTGGCGGAAAGTGGGTGTGTGGGTATTACCTATACACCTCTGCCTACCCCTTCGGGGACCCTTGTGGGAAGGCGTGAGGATATATATATATATTAAAATTCTCGCAGGGTTGGATCCTATTTGCTATTTGCCGATACCTCATTAGCGCGTATGAATACTGCGACCAAATAGGTACAATTCCCACACGCTCGGTGATGCAATGCATCTGTTTGTCAGGTACATACATACATACCAATGAACCCATGGGCTGATTGTATTTCGAAATGTGCAGCATTATGTTGGTTGGTTCGCACGAAATTACTTGATTGGTCCATCAAATTGATTTCCAAGGCATCGATCAAATTAGTGAATGTCAATAAAAGCCCATGTTTATCATGCGGACCCAATTAGTGTTAAAATTTAAAAATATAATTTGTACAAGATGTTTACTCACCAAGCGTTTCTCTTTTAACGAAGCCATTCAAGAACTTACGTGTGATCATAAGAATATGTTAAATAGTCTGAGTAATTTCAAAAACGTTGACTTTCACTGAAAGATCTCTACCTATCTTGTGGTATGTCATCGTTCATTCATTATCGTACACTCATTCATCGGTCATTCCAGGTTTGACAGCTTGACCCGATCTGTCTGAGGAATGTACCATAAATAATATAAGAATACGAACCCTTAATTTATATCATCTGATTTATGTAGTTGAGGCGTGGCAATAGATATGTGTCGCAAATGTTTTATCAATGTTTCGTCTCTCATCCTTCCTTATTTTCCAAATATAAGTAATGCTTTTCTTCATCTCATTTTCGTTGCGGATTCGATCTGAAGCTATTACGTGTCATATGGATGCAGTACCTTTCGTGCTTACTCTGCCACATCTAGCACTAATGGAAAGCAATACCCAGGATTCACTCCCATGTAATAAATATCGCGTATATACTGTTGTATCGCTAAGCATCGAAATAATAATAATATAATCGTCTCTGCAACTTCAAATGCATCTTTTATAGCAGTAAGAGTTGAAAGAAATGAAAGCGACCCAAATTCTACACAAAGTGAATATATGAATGTAATAATGACATATCGGACATGATTTTCGACTTATACTTAGCGAATTAAGTAGGAAAAAAATACCTCTATTGAGATCAGTGGCGGATTTCTATTTATACTGAGTAGACTCCTGGCAGAAGGGAATAAGATTCTTATTTCAGATTCGTTGTAAAAAAAAAACGTATAAAGGTACCTAAGTTGAGAGCCGTGGTGGCCGAGACGTTCGAGTATTGCCTGCACCACAAAGATTGCAAGTTCGAATCCCGACTGTACTTCATTCGTCGATTTATCATGATATTAAGTACGGTAATTAGTCACACCACGAGCTTTACAGTGAAGGAAAACATCCTGCATACGCTTGCGAAATTCATTGGCATATGTATAGTCCTGCTTGACTAACGGCGATGGACTCGCCATTTATCACGATTGCACCTTTAATATATCTCTGGCGGAAAGTGGGTGTGTGGATACTACCTACACACCTTAGCTTTCTCCTTCGGGATCCTTGTGGGAAGGCGTGAATCTATATATTTTTTTATATGTTATGTATAGATGGCGCTGAGGTGATGGCCGGGTGCGCACGCGTGGCGCTATGGTGCGTGGTGCTGGCGGCAGTCGCGGCGCGCGCAGACGCCTACACTGTCGACTGCAACCACGAATATACCGACTGTGATACAGAACTCAGTGAGTATTTTTACAGGTACTATGTAAAGCCGAAGAAGCAGAGGAAGACCACGTTCCAACTACTAGATCTAATCGATCGGACATTCAAGGATGGGAACGTCAAGAGGCACTCTGCCGGTTCTCTCTAAACTTTATCTTAATTCCCAAACCTACGGTCAGAGCCAGCCTTACTAATCTACTTAGTTACACCAAAAGAAATAGACAAATATTCTTACAGGCTTAGAAACCTTAGAGTTAAGCTGTGGTTTCGAATTTTGTCAATGGCCGATTATTTTACGTACTCAGACATATTCGTGTCATTCGTTGAGAGGCCAGTGCGTTATCACACCAATCTGACTTTCGTTTATTTAAAGTTCGTACTTAATATAGGTAAATCAGGCAGAGAAGCTTCAACATTTTTCAACCCTTATTTGAAGATATTTTAGGGTGTTCACGTGTTAGATAGCGAAGACATCGCCGTCTCTCGAACACGTCTGTGCATGCGTCTTTGAATTTCTTCTCAAACGTTCATCGTAAAGGTCGTGGCGACATTAATCATTGTACACAAGCTCTGAAAAACTCATTGGTACAGTCGGGATTCGAAGTTACTTTCTTTGCGCTGCAGTCTACTCGAACCACTCGGCTACCATGGCTCTATTCTCCATAAATCTATCTATTTCGCACTCTTGAATAATGATTGCAATGACACCTCATGGAAAAGCCCCAGTTCATTAGTGTTTGCAATACCCATTGATGCTTCTAATTACGTTCTCACCAAACAATTCATAGTTAACGTTTTAAGGTCGCCTAACTGTTCCCATGATTGTCGAACTAACGAGATGTGAGATCACAATTTATTAATTAACCATGGAACGATGTATCTGATAGCTTGGATACGGTAACTATATGCTTATGCCAATGATTGATATATTTATCAAGAAACATACGAAAACATCGAGAACACGGGGGAAAACTGCGAAAATCATTGAGAAAAAAGTCAGTGCTTGAGTAACGGCGATGGACCGAGGGTCCCCGAAGGGTAGGCAGAGGTGTAATACCTATACACCTATCCACACACCCACTTTCCACCTGAGATATATTTTGTGCTAAAATGATAGATGGCGAGGCCCAATTATTAAACTCAATACTTATTATTAAAATTAATATAATAGTGTCATATACATCTGTCTCTTTCGCACTCTTGAATAATTATAGCTATGATACGCTATCGTAAGACCTACTTTATGTTTTAATGAATCGTTCATATTAATTACAATGTACATATATCTTAAGAAAAATCAGTAACGGTTGTAATACATTTTTGTCGCCTTCGTATCGATCACTCTGACTGGTCGAATAGAATGATCGATGCTGTTCATTCATAATGGCACTTATATTATAAATATTTCACATATTTTAAGGGTAACAGCCGTGGTGGCCGAGTGGTTCGAGCAGTTGTCTGCGACGCAAAGGTCGCAAGTTCGAATCCCGACTGTACCAATGAGTTTTTCTGAACTTAAGTACAGTGATTAGTCACACCACGAGCTTTACGGTGAAGGAAAACATCGAGAAGAAACCTGCATACGTCTGGAAGAAATTCAAAGGCGTATGTACAGTCGTGCTTGAGTAACGGCGATGGACTCGCCATCTGTCACGTTGGCACCTAATATACCTCTGGCGGAAAGTGGGTGTGTGGGTATTACCTATACACCTCTGCCTACCTTTTCGGGGACCCTTGTGGGAAGGCGTGAGGATATTATTATTATTATTTTAAGGGTTAAATGTGAACCTAGTGGTCTGACTTCCTGACTGCTACGTGTGAGGTCGCGGGTTTGATTCCTGCTGGGGCTGAACAAATAACCTATTATTTGTTCAAACGATTATTAGTTAGTCTTAGTACAATAGTGGCCAAGCCATGATTTCAAGTTTGAAACCCGACGGTTTTTCTGGACTTCTGGAGGTTTTTTGCGATCAGCTGTACGGTAAAGGAAAACATCGAGAGGAAACCTGCATACGGTTTCAATTCAAAAACGTTATGCTTGAAATACAGCGATAGACTCGCTATCTGTCACGTTGGCACCAAAAATCTCTACGTACCCATTCAGGGACCTTTGGGAAGGCGTGAAGATTTATATACTTATAAATATATGCCTGTGTATTCTTGAAAAGTATCCGTAGTTGAATCACCCGTTTGGATATCTTATTGAACATCTAATGACCCTCGTTTGTCAGACGGTATGTTTCTCTTTAACCAAAAAGGTTGGATTATCTCTTATTCTTGTTATATTACTTGTTCATATGCCCTTCATCCGATTGCAATGTAACCTTCACACCAGTAATCGTTTGAGAATTAAAACAATAAATATTGTTATAAAAGAGTATACAACGCGTGCGAAGTGGGTCAGCTTGCTGGATAATTAGAATAAATTCCTGCACGGTCGGCAGCGCGCGAGCGATACCCCTGGTAATACAATCGTCCATAGGCGGCGGTAACCGCTTTCCATCAGGCGGACCGCATGCTTGTTTGCCACCCGTGTAGTCAGTAGATAATAATAATAACATCATCCCACCCTCTTAACCTCTTTCTTATCACGGTCGCGATATCCATCGTGTAGCAAAAAACATATTTACATTTTTACGCACCGAATGTCATTGCGATTGATAGCGTGAGCGTGAGGGTTAACAGAAAGGGACTTCATCTAAGAGGCTGTAGAAGTTTTAGTTGAGCAAGTCATTGCCTTATAGGTTGTCTTTAAGCAATGAGATTTAATTGTGTTCTAATCCCTTCGGGCCTCTGTGTGGGATCGCTGGGATTCTGTGCTAAAGGCGTTGAGCGTCGATATAAGGTGAGGTAGTGTTAGATGGTTGAAACACGTTTTATGGAACGACCGGCGAGCTTTATATGGATAAGATCTTAAATAACGTTTAAGTGCGAACTAGCCCCGGAGTCCGATAAAAATATTGAATAAGATAAGATATTTTTAATACATTTGTTTTAAAAAAAATCTCGCTTATATAATATTATCTAATACCTTTAAACGAGCAATTCTTGTATATATATTTGTATATATATATATAATCTGAAGCTCGGAAACGGCTCCAACGATTTTCATGAAATTTGGTAAGGGGGGGATTTCGGGGGCAATAAATCGATCTAGCTAGGTTTCATTTAAAAAAAATGTTGTTTTATCCGTGTTTTTAGGCAATGAAAATCTCCTACAATTTCATTAGAATTTGAATTTCGCTACTGCTTTACCGACACAGCAACAATCAAGCGTTGCTAAGCAACAAACTTTAAGCCAATGAGTTTTTGGTTTGACGTTACGTTATCGTAGACGTATTATATATAAAATCAATTGTTTACTTACATGACAAAATGCCTAAAAGAAGAAGAAGACTCATCTCAAGAACACCTTCAAGAAAATAGTGATCGACAAACAAGACTCATTTCAACAAATCAATGAAAATAATCAGCCTTCCGCTCGTCCCACACGTAGTGCTAAAGTCTTGCAAAACTTGACTAACATTATACGAGCAGAAAGGTCTTAGATGTTTCATGAGGGCGTCTTTGTGGCCGCTGAATATGACCAACAGCGGGAACGATGACGTCTACATGATTTGCGGCAGAGAGCAGCACAACGTGTAGCTACTGAACATTACGAACAACGGGAACGACGTCTACAAGATTTGCGGCAGCGAGCAGCAAAACGTGTAGCTACTGAAAAGAGCGGACAACGAGAGCGACATCTGTAAGATTTCCGGCAGCGTGCAGCACTACCGGTAGCTACTGAAAACATGAACAGCGGGAACGATGTCTACAGGATTTGTAGCAGCGAGCAGCACAACGTATAGCTACTGAACATTACGAACAACGAGAGCGACGTCTGTAAGATTTCCGGCAACGTGCAGCACAACGTGTAGCTACTGAAAAGTACGAACAACGGGAACGACTTCTACAAGATTTCCGGCAGCGTGCAGCACAACGTGTAGCTACTGAACATTACGAACAACGAGAGCGACGTCTGTAAGATTTTCGGCAGCGTGCAGCACAACGTGTAGCTACTGGACATTACGAACAACAGGAACGACGTTTACAAGATTTCCGGCAGCGTGCAGCACAACGTGTAGCTACTGAACATTACGAACAACGGGAACGACGTCTACAAGATTTGCGGCAGCGAGCAGCACAACGTGTAGCTACTGAACATTACGAACAACGGGGTCGACGTCTACAAGATTTGCGGCAGCGAGCAGCACAACGTGTAGCTACTGAACATTACAAACAACGGGAACGACGTCTACAAGATTTGCGGCAGCGAGCAGCACAACGTGTAGCTACTGAACATTACGAACAACGGGAACGACGTCTACAAGATTTGCGGCAGCGAACAGCACAACGTGTAGCTACTAAACATTACGAACAACGAGAGTGACGCCTGTAAGATTTCCGGCAGCGTGCATCACTACGTGTAGCTACTGAAAATAACGAACAACGGGAGCGATGTCTACAGGATTTGCGGGAGCGAGCAGCACAACGTGTAGCTACTGAACATTACGAACAACGGGAACGACGTCTACAAGATTTGCGGCAGCGAGCAGCACAACGTGTAGCTACTGAACATTACGAACAACAGGAACGACGTCTACCAGATTTGCGGTAGCGAGCAGCACAACGTGTAGCTACTGAACATTACGAACAACAGGAACGACGTTTACAAGATTTGCGGCAGCGTGCAGCACAACGTGTAGCTACTGAACATTACGAACAACGGGAGCGATGACTGCAAGATTTGCGGCAGCGAGCAGCACAACGTGTAGCTACTGAACATTACGAACAACGGGAACGATGACTGCAAGATTTGCGGCAGCGAGCAGCACAACGTGTAGCTACTAAACATTACGAGCAACGCACAAACAAAAATTCTAACAATCAGTGTTTTGGGTGCTGTTTGCGTTGATAAAGCTCCCAATCATATTTTTTTCCCTTACATCTTCCATGTACATACAGCAATCCGTTACATTTTTATTATATGTTTAGATAGATGATTCTTCATTTTGGCATATGTTTTTAATTTCTTAACCGATTAACTCGTGATTTTTTATTTAAATAACAAGTTCACATTTTTTCATTATTAACACTACATTAAAAATATTTTTCATATTTCATAAGTCTGTTATTCCTACTAAATAATATTTTATATTATATTTACCGAGCTAAGCTCGGTCATCCAGGTACTATATATTATATATATTAATTTTATTATTAAAAATATTTTCTTTACACTATGGTCGCACCATAGTGTAAAGTAAATATTTTTGTTTATAACTTTATATTAACACAACAATTTGTGATGAACACCGCTAAGAGGTTTTACCAAACAGTTTCTATTTCAAATTATGTATAATTAAAAAAAAAACTTTATTTAATTGAGGCAATTTGCTCCGATGTGTTCGCTTCACGTACATTGTCATCTGATTAATGGACTGAAAGCTGAATTAAAAGGTGTTGCAAAATAGAGCTTGTTTTTATTACTTTTTAAGGTTTATTTCCGCCGGCACCCTAAGAAGGCATTGACTACCATCCAACAAGCTTGCTCAAGTACGCGTTTTGGTTTAGAACATACCAATCAGTCCTAGCTTGAATTACAATATTAGTTAATTTTGTACTAAATCAAAACCAGTTTTGATGTAAAATCCTTATAGGTTAAGTTAATTCAGGTCGCCACTCTATACTTCTGCCTAAATACCTACGCAACTATATTGCAAACTTTCTTAGTAAGGTGTTCGATTGGCAAATGGACGATTGCGTAATATCACGTGACCTAAAACTCTGCTATTGATTGGTCAAACGAAATCAAAAATAGAGTTAGTTTTTCGTTCGATTGGAATCATATTGTTGTTTGTTTTTTTTTTCTTTGTCTACATAGCCAGTTTTATCCTGCGGTATTACTCGCGTTAAATTGAAGTGGATTTGGGTGGTTACACAATGGTACATTCCCTGTAGCCTTCCTCAAAATCTGTAAAATATTTATAATTAGATTAATAAATATAACATGACAAGAGGACTGGCGAATATTTAATCAATACTTCCATACATCGCGGTGCTGTATTCGTGGCACCCTTCTGCTTGACAGGGACATGGGATTAGTTTTTAGTATTTTGTTTCTTTTATTGATATCACGCAAATTTAATTGCGCTCGATTTCTTCTTTTTTTAATGCGGGCCAGGAACGCTAGATGAAAAACACAGTTGTTATTTTTTAATACTGTTTGAATAGCGTTAATAAAAGTTATATATTAAATATTAATTCGAAGTTACAACACTAACTCAGCAGCATTTTTTTCGTTACGATCAAGACAGGTTCCAGTTAAATTTCCGAAAAGGTATGTCCACCCAATTCGTAACAGTCGAAAAAACACCAAAATTATGGCGGAACCGCCGAATAGTAAAGTCGTGACTTCACCAACACCTTTTTGGGAGGTAGTCGCATTCTTTGTTATTTTGCCTTAAAGTTTTAATCTTATTTTTAACATTTTACAATCCAGTTGTTCAATTTAGTGAATGAGCACAAATATTTGTTACGAAATCGAATAATGGCTTATATTATTATATAGATATACTAGCCGTCCCAATCAGTCTAGACATTGAGGAGGAGTTCAACGACTAACACACAGACACAACAATATATATACCTAATGGATGAGCCGTCATGGCTGTCTGCTTTGAGTACCTACCTAGAAACTTGAAAAAAAAAAAGTTCTCTATGTCTTACGTTGAATAAAATATTTTGATTTAGATTTTTTGAAAAATTCAAGTAGATCTACCCGGTGTCCTACATCAATGAGTTTTTTCTGAACTAAAGTACATTGAAATTACCCCACGATATTAACGGTGAGGGATAACATCGTGAGGGCTTCCGTACGATACTATCTTTACGTCTGAGAGGACATTCCAAGACGTATGTAGGCTACGAATACGAAAAAAAAATATTCAATAAGTCTTCTTGCTAAAATAAATATATGTATAAACAAAGGTATAATAGGATTAACCACAAATAGGATACCACCTACCCAAGCAGGTTTCCTCGCGATGTTTTCCTTCACCGCTGACTAAAGCTGGTGTGGTCACTGTATTAAGTACAGTGAATCAACAAACAACAATTACATCTTTCCTATTTAATTTAAAATCTAATCTAATTTAACCTTTTATAAACACTCAGGCAGGCAGCAGTTTCTATGTTCATGGCAAACGAAGCGAAACTTAAATTAAATAAAGATAATTTGTTCCACTCCAGGAAATATCTAACATATCCTGCTACATACTAATCCTTCTAACATTGTTGGAAGTATAAAAGTTTAGTCATGTTTAGTTTTAAGGAATGTTTATACGAGACAGCGTAGAAGCGTCGCGTCAAAGGGTCGCGCTGTATTAATCTTTACATTATGAACAACCAACAATCAACTATGTGATGTGATGTGAAATCCAACACCGGCGGTACCAATAATTTTTCATAGCTTTGGCTTTGTATGAGACAGTCGTGAAGATATTTGTATATTATTTATTGGACATTTTACGTCCCGTATAAATGGACCTTTAAGAATTACGCTTGATGGGATTTAAAAGAATTTTAAGCTTAGCAGTTTTGAACAATGAGTGTGATTAATGTCGTTTTGTGGTGTAAGACACTTGGTACTGTTCATGGCGTATGACATATGAGATTTATTAATAAAAAAAAATTGAATAGAATATTTTTTCCGTATAATTCTGTAAATATTTTAGTTAATAGTTTTTTTGGTACGTTTTTTTTACTAATTACATTTCTGAGATGACTATGGTCTTTAAGAGAACATGGAATGGCTGAGCTGGCAACAAACGGTGAGGAGAGTAAGACCCGTTCTTATATGTATCTTTATACTTAAATAAAAAAAAAAACAGCCGTGGTGGCCGAGTGGTTCGAGCAGTTGCCTGCGACGCAAAGGTCGCAAGTTCGAATCCCGACTGTACCAATGAGTTTTTTCTGAACTT